>JAJLXZ010000011.1:0-164645 GCA_030571575.1 Kazachstania viticola
AAAGTAAAAAGAAAAATTACTTGTTGGACTAATTATTTTCTACCAATATAGCTTAACGTCAGTGAAATTTGTTGGGTTTTGACAACATTATCAAGACCAGAGTGAAATATGTATATATTTATCCTCCCTATTAAGACAAATGTTTCCTAAATGAAGAAATCAGTTGCAAAAATGCATAGTTATCACCTAGTAGCCATTTTTTGCCAACTATTGAGCAAGAATCAAGAAAAGCAAATAATTCTAATTCAAAATTTAAAAAATAAAGTATTGTATACAAGGACTGGACCCCTTTCATTACATTTTGGCTTATTTACTAGTTAGATATAATAAATATTGCATTTTTAGATTTGATAGTATAAACATATTACTCCAGTTAATGTTATGAACTATTTATATTTTCTTTCATATATTATCCAAAACAAATTACAATATTAGATATTTTATGATTTTGTAACAGAATTCGACCATCTTATTTGGCATTTCATATCCACTAATTTAAAAATTATATAATAATTTGACAGCATCCTCATTTCATTTAAATTTTACTTTTTATATACTTAAAATGCCCTCTCTTATATGACAGCTGTTACTGTTAACCAATAAACCAACTTCATTTGTTCCCATAATTCTCCTGTCTACAAGTCATCTAAATGTTATCCGAATTTCAGAAAATAATGCCGTACTAACTAAGTTCAATTTCATAAAATAAAGGTAAATTGTGGATAATAAATTTTAACAATTTATGAATATCTAAAATTCTAACTCAAAATTAATATATAAAGTAAGGTACACAAAATAATGGATCTAAATTATCAATGCATTTTATTTAGAAATTTTAAATTTTTTCAAACTTTAAAAAACAATCACAAAATATAAAAATTACATCTTTCAAATATTCGTGTAATTTTATTTTAAAGTACCAAACCTAAAAGACTTTAAGTATTCAATATGTATAACAAGAAGAAATTTAAAGTGCTAACAAATGGTTTCACTAAAACGTTAATACACATTAAAATTACCGTCTTCACGTGATGTAAAAGACTAAGTAAGATAAATAACAAAAAAGTTTATTTTATAATATTATAATCCGATATAGTGTAACGGCTATCACATCACGCTTTCACCGTGGAGACCGGGGTTCGACTCCCCGTATCGGAGTTTGTTTTTAAAGTTTTCTATGAAATAATTAAATTTTTTTTAAATGAATTTTTCAGATTGAGATTTTGTATGTTTATCGAAATTGGCTTGAAATATTTAGTGATGTGAGCTAAGGTTTAATTCTCTTTGAATATATATATTTTTGGTATTATCAGATAGAAGAGTTGACTATATTTGAACATACTATTTAAAAGATAAGCTGCAAAATGGCCAAGAGATTTGCAGATTCTCAAATAACAAGAGAAGACATAGAAAATAGTGATGATGAAAATGCCCAAGATGGCACATCGATATCTTCAATTGCTTCAAAAGATAAAATGAGTAAAAGAATAATTGCAATGCCAAAGAGAAAAATGACCTTTACATCTTCAAGTGCTTCCAAGACTGCTGAATCTGCTTTTGCAAATTCTTTCACCTCTTCTCAGAACACTTCAATTAGCAATAACAAGAATGAAGACAAAACTGATAAGAAGGAACAATTAAAGGCATTAAATTTACAATTCAAAGAAAAAGTCATCGATTTCATAAATAAAGATCCCTTTGTTAACCTTTCTTCAATTTTCTCCAAATATTCTACATATATTAATTCGATAAATGACAACACTGAATCAAAAGCAGCAGGTATAAAATTTCCAGATACTAACTCTAAGACTAATATTTCTGCAACCCCTGCTCTTAACAATATCACTAACTCAAATTCTACTGATGAATCCTCTTCAGAAGATGAAAAATCCGACATAAAGATCCAAGGTCCAACTTTTACTTTATCCAAAAAACCCACCACAAAAGAGGATGTTTTCACATTCAATAAAGAAAAATTACAAAAGAGAAATCAGAAGAACGATAGTGATAGTGATAGCGATATTGAAATCAAGGGCCCTTCCTTCACCTTTTCTGGAACTGTTAAAAGTGACGTGTTTAATTTGAAAAAAAATGAAGCATCAAAGGAAGCTTTCCCTTTTGGAGCAGTTAAACAAGGCAATGAGATTGACAAACTGAGTCAAGAAAAACCTGCTTCACCTTTTAGTTTTACCAACTCTGTTGAAAAACAAGAAGAAGCACCTGCCAAATCACTATTTTCTTTTGGTAATATTACCAAACCTGTGGAGAATGCATCCTCTTCTACATTTTCTTTTAATGTAGACCGAAATAGCGATAGAAGCAAAAATGAAACCTCTGAAAATAAAAAGGACAATTCCAGCACAAATAATTCAGTAATAAATCCTTTCTCAATGAATAGTAGTAAATCTACAGACAATAATAGAAATAGTTTTAACTTCAATAACAAGCCAGTTGAAAGTAATGCAATTGATAAACAAGCTTCCAGTCCAAACAATACTGTAACAGATCTCAGCGAGAAGAAGGTTGATGAAAAACCATCGTTTTCCTTCAATATTAAGCCTACAGACTCCTCAGATAAGATTACTGAGAAAAAACAAGTAGTCTCATTTGGGATTAAACCAATGGAACCAACAGAGAATAAAAATGATGACAAGCCAACCTTCTCTTTCAACACGAAGCAAAACGAAGCTACTGGAAGCAAATCCGATGACAAACCTACTTTTTCATTTGGGATCAAACCCACTGATTCTACGGAGAAAAAAACCGCAGTTCAACCTTCATTTGGCTTTAGCAATAAACCTACTGATCCTAGTGAAAACAAATTTAGTACAACTCCATCATTTACCTTCGAATCAACTGCTTCTACAGTGAGTGAAACAGGTAAGACTACTCCATCTTTCACATTTACAGATAAACGTCAAACATCTCAAGCTGATTCTACAAATTCAAAGCCCTCATTTACTTTTGGCTCTACAACTTCAACAAATGTCCCATCTTTTACTTTCGGTAAACCGTTTGCTGCGGGAACTGAAACAAAAACAGAAATAACTAATAAACCTTCAAGTGGGTTCAAGTTTTCATTACCTTTTGAACAGAAATCTTCAATTGAACCTGAGAATAAAATTGAAGAAATTACTTCAGATAAAGAAAAAAATGAGGAAAACGGTGAAGACTCAAAGCCCATAGATTTACAAAATGGTGAGGAGAATGAAAACATGCTTTTCAATCAGAGAGCTAAATTAATGGTATTTAATCCTGAAACGAAAACCTATGATTCTCGAGGAGTTGGTGAGATGAAGTTATTACAACAGAAAGAGGATAATTCTAAGGTAAGATTATTGTGCAGATCTGACGGTATGGGTAACATATTATTGAACACCAGTATTGTTAAATCCTTTAACTATATACCTCTTACTGAAGAAAATGAAAACTTAGTGAAAACACCGGTAGTTGATGCTGATGGTAAATTAACTACATATATTATAAAGTTCAAGCAAAAGGCCGATGGCCGTGCTTTTGTAAAGGCCATTACAGATTCAAAGGAAAGTATGTAAATAATAAAACTAAAAGTACAAAAAAACAGTCAAGCAAGCTCAGTTTCATAAAAATGCATATTCTACTTTCTACTGTACAAAAAAATACTCTTCTATATAGTTATATATACATGAACATGACAAGAATAAAGTTGAAACTAACTAGAACCATCTAATTCTACCTCCAATATATTTTTGAACTTAGAGATAGCCCATCCTATTCTTCTGAGATCTCTTTTTAAAGATTTATCTTTTGGTAGATAGGTCTTATAATCAAATTTCTTATTAATGAACCATTTTAAGCCTTTCAAAATGATGTCCTTATTTTCCACATTTAATCCCTTTGATAGCAGATTTTGAAGGTATATGTCTTTATAGGTATATGATTTCTTACCATCAGTTTTAGCCTTGTTAGTGGTTTCAGATTTTTTACCTATCGATAATAACAATTGGAAGAGCAAGACTTCCACAAAGAGATTACCGTATGTATCTAGACCTCCTATCAAAGACACATGCTTAAAGATGTCTAGTTTTAAGATACCCTCTGATATTAGATAACCGAAGAATCTTCCTTGGTTAGAAATTTTTTTCAATTTTTTGTCTTCATTATTATCAAATGCATCGCTCATCATCTCTTCTTCTTCTTCTTCTTCAGAATCCACCTTATCTTCAAACTTCTTTACTATATCCCAAAAGAGAAATTGGAAAGATTTTTGTAAATTATGGTGTTGCTCAGCAACTTTACTAGCAACTAAAGCATAGTAAGGGTTGTAAGTATTTTCACTACTATCCGCTAACAAACAGTGCAAAAGTACCTTTGGAATTTCCAAAATTTGTTTATTTTTTAAGTTTAGTTTTTCAATATTGTTAAAAGCGTCCATGTAATCTTGGGCAGACATTACACTAATAAAGATTGCTCTACGAACATCTGTGTTCATCCGCTGTTCTCTCGCAATCTGGGCCCAATCTGGAATATCATCTAGTAAATCATCTTCTAAATCATCTACTATATTTCTGTTCACATCATCAGAAGCGGTATTTGAAGATTCAAAAGCAGAATCCATATTACCTCTCCAAGATGCCCCAACTAACCACCATTTACCTCTTACCTCTACATTCTTGATATCTTCCAATGAAACTTGAAGCGGTTCCGAAGAAGTAGATATTTTGATAACATTTGTTAATGTCTTTTTCAAGGGCCGAAAGTCAGCAGCAATAATGGAAGGCTTTAGTCTATTATTCTTTAGATCAGACATGGTATTTAATAGAAATTGCAATCTTGGAGAGGGATTTGAAATGCTCTTCACATTAGTTAATAGTTCAGATAAAATATCCTTCAAGGCAGAAGGATCATCACCACGAATTAACTGACCAGATACAGCTACAATTCTTAGAAGTAACTCAGTAGTTAATTCGTTAGGATTAGACACGAACTCACGGATTAAATCGTAGAGAAGTTTGCAGGAAATGAACCCAAAATTATAACAATAACCTATCAAAGCAATGATATTTCCCGATTCTTTTGAAATTGTTAATGCAGAGTCTTTATCGGAATTCTCATTTAATGCTATATTTTGAGTTTCAAAGTGGCTTAAGAATGCTTCCACCACTGACTGAATAAATGAAGCACCTACTTCTATACCTCTGAGCTTAAACAGAGCGAAAGCTACAGCAGCATAGTTCATGATATAATTGTCTAATAACTTATTCTTCTGGGTGATAGTTGCCAGTAGTTGAGTTGTGATACTCTCCATAACATATTGACGAGGATATGAGTCAAATAGCTCAGATAAAGAGGTAATTATGATGGTTATATTTGAATCAGATAATTTATTCAAAGCAGAATTTGCTTTCTTCTTTATTTCAATAACTATAGCGGATTCGTTCGATTCTTCAGCTAGTTGTTTCCTTCTTAGGGATGGAGGAATATATGCTTCTGTATCATTTGATTGCGGAGCGACATAAGGATTTTCCTTCGCCTTCTTATCTTTTCCTGTATCTTCATCAGAATCAGCATCCTCAAGATCTCTTAATTGTTCCCATTCCTCTTCATCAAGTTCATCTTCTCCAAATTCCTCAAAATCATCTGAAGATAGTTCGTCATCTGAAGAAAATATTTTTTCGTTGGTTGCGGTAGTTGTATTCTTATCATCTCCTCCTGATAATGCAAATTCACCATATTCTTCATCCTCCTCCCCATAATTATCGAAGTAATCTAATCCATCAAGTAAACCACCAATAGCATCAAACTCGTCTCTTGCATGTATTTTTTTATTACCACCTTTTAGTTTCAGTTTCTTAGCGTAATATTGCATATCCATTTCATCTCTTTCTATCACAGCACGCTCTGATGGGGTCATTGGGTATTCTGCTTCTTCTTTATTTTCTTTAGTCTTTTTCTTGTTTTCTACTTTAGTACTTGTCTTATTCTTTGCTTCCTTTTTTCTCTTTAAGGCAGCCATGGTTTCTTCAACTGTCATCTCTTCCCCTTCAGAGGATACATTAGATTCATATCCACTTTCATCTTCTAAGTCGCTTGCATCTTCTTTTGTATCAGCTGCAAATGTAACTTTCTTTGCATTCTTCGAATCTTTCTTCGCATTCTTCAATGCTTTCAACCTGGCCATTGTCTCTTCCGCCGTTAGAACCTCTTCTTCGCTCTCCATCCCATCAATGCCTTTCTCTTCATAGCCATCTGAAAAGCTATTTTCTTGATCATCATCATCTTCTTCTTCCTCTAATTCTTTTAGTTGTGCTAGTTCCTCCTCATCTAAGTCATTTTCATCGAAATCATCAAAATCTCCAGAAGATAGCTCATCATCGGAAGAAAAAGGAAGTGTTGTCTCCTTATAGCTGGTCTTTTTTGATTTTGGTACATTCTTTGACTGCTTATCCTCTTTGAGAATTGACTTTAAATTCTCTTTGTTCTTCTTGGTTTCTCGTATGTTTACAGCAGAACTAGATTTTCCTCTTCTTACTAGTTTCTTTTCATTTCTCTGTTGTTTTCTTCTGTCCTTTCTACCAAGTTGCTTCTTTGCATTTCTCTTTTTGTTCCCATTTAGATTATTGAATCTGCTATCTTGGGAATAATCTTTTTCCTTCATTTCATCTAATAGCAAACCTGGGATATTAATCCCATGTCTCTCATTTCTATTAGACATAGCTTGTTACTGATATGTCTAGCTAGCTGGTTTCTTGAGCAGCTCGATGATAAATGATATATGTCAAATTCTAGTATTAATCAAATTCTTTATATTTCATTTCTGCTCATCGCGCTATATTGAAATTTTTCATTTTTCATATTGGGTCCGAGATTATAGTAAAAAGTGGAAAATGTCAGTGTGTGAAATTCATAATGGCTCTAAAGATGTGTTATGAATATATTGTAAACCCTCTCTTCACCCATTTCCTACTATATTCGTCCAATATTGATTGTATAATGTCGAGGGAAGGAAAGGAAGGGCCTTCCGGAAGAAAGATCATATATGATGAAGATGGCAAACCGTATGTTTGAATATACCATTTTTTAAAGCAATGAGCTAACTGATGACTAATAACATAATTGAGAGATTAGTATATACTAACTTATATGATAAATATGTTCTTAATTATAGTTGCCGTTCATGTAACACATTAATTGATTTTCAATTTGCTACTGGTAAAATAATTTCAAAACCATCAGCGGTTAGTCCAAAACCAGACATTAATCAGGATGATCTCATTCCTGGTTCAAGAACTTACATGAAAACGAACCCACCCGATGTTGAAATGCTTGGAAAATCGTCCTGGTCACTACTACATTCCGTAGTGGCGAAGTATCCAAAGAGCCCCACTAATGAACAAAAGGTTGAAATGAGTAAATTCTTTACTTTATTCTCTCATGTATATCCATGTGATTGGTGTGCTAAGGATTTTGAAAAATTTATCCAGAAGAACTCACCGAAAGTTGAAAGTAGGGAAGAATTAGGTAGATGGATCTGTGAGGCACATAATCATGTGAATGTGAAATTGGGTAAAGCAAAATTTGATTGCAATTTTTGGGAGAATCGTTGGGTCAACGGATGGGATAATTAATATATGTATTGTGTTTTCAGTATGGAAACTTTAAAAAGTAAAGCTTGTAAATATTAAACCTTTTTAGAGTTAATTTTATAAACATGTATGCAGATGAGTATATTTAGTTATATAATGAGAAATCAAGAGGAACTGTACTACCACCTCCATTAGGATATAGTTTTTTAATACCTTGAAATTTTCTTGGATTTGGCATTTGTGACAGATTGGCAGACCAATTAAATCTTTTATCATCTATTACTATCTTTACCCCAGCTTCTCTATGATTACTTGAAGTGTTAATTGTGTATGATTCAGGCTTAATCTTTGTATTACTATTAGTTGTAGATGATTCGGATGGTGCTGAAAATAAACGTTGCTTTAAAGAAGATGAAGATATCTTAGGTGCGGTCTCTTGTACTTCGGTAGCCTTAGGAGGCGCAGGAGCATGGGGAGGAGTAGGAGCAGGTTTAAAAGCTTCTGAATTGGAAGTGACCGCTGGGGGCGGTAGAGCAGGAGGAGTTTGGATTGAATGAGTAGGAATAGATGTAGGAGCTGGAGCAGGAGCAGGAGGTGGTGGAGGAGGAGCAGGAATACTATTAGTAGATACTGGAGCAGGAGCAGGAGCAGGAGCAGGAGCAGAAGTAGGTATTGTTAGTGGAGTTGGTTGAGGAACGCTTGGAGCGGACATGCTAGGTAATGGTGGAGCAGAAGTTGGAATTGGTGGAGCTGCTGAGGGAAGTGGAGGAGCTATACTCGGTATAGTAGGTGGAGCAGGATTTATCTGAGTATGAGTTTTAGTTGAAGGTACAATAGGTGGAGGAGAAGGGATCGTATTTGTTGGAGGAGGAGGAGCACTAATGGGAATAGTTGGTGCAGAATTTGTTGGTGGTTGATGATGACTCTTTAGTTTTGATTCTATTTCACCAAGGAAAGATAAACCAGATGGAGGTTGTGGGGCAGTTGAAGAAGGTTGCTGAGTAGATGTAGATGGGATTGAAGTACTTTTTTGAGGAGGAGGATGAGAAGTATTTGATGTTTTTGTTGGATCTACAGCTGTTGAATATTTTGAATCTTCACTAACTACAAATCTATCATCTCTCTTTTTTTGAATTTCGGCAAGGAATGGAAGTGGACCTCCAGATGGAGCAGGCGGAGGAGTAGGAGCAGAGGTAGTTGGTTGAGATTTTTTTACTGCTGCAGGGGGAGGTGGTGGAGGAGCAGGAGGGGTAGAACTGGAAGGCATTGAAGGAGCAGGTGGAGGTGGAGGAGCTGATGGAGCATTGGAGCAGATGGAGCATTGGATGGAGGCATCGGTGGAGCAGATGGAGTGGTAGCTGAGGGCATAGGTGGTGGTGGTGGAGCAGATGGAGCATTGGATGGAGGCATCGGTGGAGCAGATGGAGTGGTAGCTGAGGGCATAGGTGGTGGTGGTGGAGCGGATGGGACAGAAGATGAAGGCATTGGAGGAGTAGGAGCAGGAGCAGGAGCACTGGTAGAGGGTATTGGAGGGGCACTTGATGGTATAGGAGGGGCACCCGAAGGTATAGGAGGAGCACCCGAAGGTATAGAAGATTTAGAAAGATTTGGTCTATTTTTTGGAATTGTGGGTTGAGTAGTGTTAGAATCCTTCCTCTTTGCATTAATTTCATTTAGGAAAGGTAAACCCATTGGAGGAGGAGGAGGATTAGTAGATGATGAAATAGAAGATTTTTTTGCATGAGATCTATTAGAAGGTCTATTTGAAGGGATTGAAGGGTTATTATTAGATACATGATTTAATTTTGGTATGCTTCCACCAGATAAGATATCACCGAGTTGTGGTATACCTGGAGCTGAAGGAGGGAGAGAAGGGATTGGTGGAGCGGAAAAGTTACCAGTACTACTTGAAGTTGGATTTGAATTTGAATTTGAATTTGAATTTGTATTTGAAGAAAGTACAGGAGCACTTCTATCGTTAGTTTCAGCTTTTTTCAATTTCATTCCCTTTCTTATATCACCCAGTAGAGCATTTCTATCTGGAGTGATATTTGAAGGAGCAGCGGAAGTTGGAGGAGGAGGTGGTGGTGGAGGAGGGCCAGCCATCGTGATTGTGAGTATATAAGATTACTTTGCTATATTCTGTTCAATTGACTATAAAATACATTGCTTAATATCAATCCTACATATATTTCCTTTATTTTTCTTCCAGTTACATTTTTTACTAAGAGAAATCCTTTGAAAAGGGAGCCGTTTGCGACGATGGGAGAAACGATGCACAAGATAAGAATGTGCGATTGCTAGCAAGTGGAGATATTGTGTGGAGCTTAGACTTTACATATATACAGTGAATACACACACACACACACACACACACATATACATATATATATATATATATATATATATATATATACAGCTCCATAGTGACAAAAATCGCAGCATTTTCATTTAACGCCGTTAAACCCCTACGGGCATAAACCGGGCATTGACAAAAACCACGGACATCACAGGGCATCAGTATATACCCACATACCCGCACAATGCCCTTGCCCAGCCCTCACACAAAAAAAAACGCGAAATTTCTTCAAATTTTTTTTTCTTCAATTTCCGTGAAAAAAAAAACGCGAAACAAAACGCGCTGTAAATTGCTCCAGTTTGACCCTGCCAACTTTTTAAGGCGTCTCTACGTTCTTCTCTACGCTCCTCTCTTAGCATCTTTCCCATCGCCAAACGGAGATGAAAATTTTTTTTAAACAGGAAATGAAAAATTTTCTTGGTGTTTTCTTAAATTCGCCGTTTCGAGCAGTAAATGGCTACTCCTATATTTCCACTTTAATTGATTTATTCAGATCAACTGCTGTGTCTATTCTTTTTTTTTTTAATTCTTTTGATTTTTTTTTTATTTATAACTTTCATATATTATCTCTTTATACTTTCTGATTGTTTCCAAATTTATCTTTGTTCTCTTTCTTTTTTATTCCTTTTTCTTATTCTTTCATCATTTCATCAGCTGTATATCGTTCATTATCGTTATTCAATAAGAGAGAGTTTTTCATTCAAAGAGAACAGGACAAGAAAAATTAAAATCCAAAAAAAAAAAAAAATAAATTTAGAAATCAAATTTTTCTTTAATATTCAAATTATTACTCCCAACTGAAAAGTCTCTCTGAGGATTACTATTGTCGTGAAATATGTCTTACGACAACAATAATATGAATAATAATGATCAGTATGATCAAAATCAATACGATGATATTCAATACAATGATCAACAGAATGTCATGTATGACGAATACGGTCAACCTATATATAATGATCAAGATGGTTACTATAATCCTCCTATGATGAATGATAATATGGAAAACTTTTCTGATTTTAGTTCTTATGGTGGTGGTGTACCTCCTCAACAACCTGGTACTCCTGGTACCACTTCAAATAATAACTATATTCAACAACAACAAATGCAACAACAGCAGAATATGATGATGATGAATGGTGCTACTACTTACGGTAACATCTATAACGATCAACAATATACTCCTTCTCAAATTAGTTATAATGATAACATGAATGGATTCCAATCTTCTTCAGGTACTTCTACCCCTGCTATGTATGATCCAAATGCTATCGCTATGGCTTTACCTAATGATCCATATCCAGCTTGGACAGCTGATACTCAAGCTCCTGTAACAATAGAACAAATCGAAGACGTATTCATCGATTTATCTAATAAATTCGGGTTCCAAAGAGATTCAATGAGAAATATGTTCGATCATTTCATGACTCTTTTAGATTCAAGATCCTCTAGAATGGCTCCTGATCAAGCTCTTTTATCTCTACATGCTGATTATATCGGTGGGGATACTGCTAACTATAAAAAATGGTATTTTGCTGCTCAACTTGATATGGATGATCAAGTAGGTTTTAGAAATATGAATCTAGGTAAATTATCAAGAAAGGCAAGAAAAGCTAAAAAGAAAGCTAAAAAAGCAATGAAGGAAGCTTTGGAAAATGGTGAAAATACTGAAGAAACTTTAGAAAAAATTGAAGGTGATAACTCTTTAGAAGCTGCTGATTTTAGATGGAAAGCTAAAATGAACGCTTTAACTCCTTTAGAAAGAGTTCGTCACATCGCTTTATACTTATTAGTATGGGGTGAAGCTAATCAAGTTAGATTCGTATCTGAATGTCTCTGTTTCATCTTTAAATGTGCTTTAGACTATTTAGAATCTCCAATGTGTCAACAACGTGTAGATCCAATTCCAGAAGGTGATTACTTAAACAGAGTAATTACCCCTCTTTATAAATTCATTAGAAATCAAGTCTATGAAGTGGTCGATGGTCGTTACGTTAAACGTGAAAGAGATCATTCAAAAGTTATCGGGTATGATGATGTTAATCAATTATTCTGGTATCCAGAAGGTATCGCTAAGATTGTTTTCGATGATGAAACTAAATTAATTGACTTGTCCGTTGAAGAACGTTATCTAAGATTAGGTGATATCGTTTGGGATGACGTCTTTTTTAAGACTTATAAAGAAACTCGTTCTTGGTTACATATGGTTACTAACTTTAACCGTATTTGGGTTATGCATATTTCAATCTATTGGATGTACTGTGCTTATAACGCTCCAACCTTCTACACTCATAATTATCAACAATTAGTTAATAATCAACCTTTGGCCGCTTATAGATGGGCTACCGCTGCTCTTGGTGGGTCCGTCGCTTCTTTAGTTCAAATCTGTGCTACTTTATGTGAATGGATGTTCGTTCCAAGAAAATGGGCTGGGGCTCAACATTTATCTAGAAGATTTTGGTTCCTTGTCCTTATCTTCGCTGTCAATTTAGGTCCTATTATCTTCGTCTTTGCCTATGATAAAGATACTGTATATTCAACCGCTACTCATGCTGTGAGTGCCGTTGTATTCTTTATTGCTGTATTCACTATCATTTTCTTCTCAATTATGCCTCTAGGTGGTCTTTTCACTTCTTATATGAAAAATTCAACTAGAAAATATGTCGCTTCTCAAACTTTTACCGCTTCTTTCGCTCCATTAAAAGGTTTAGATAGATGGATGTCTTATCTAGTTTGGGTCACTGTCTTTGCCGCTAAATACTCTGAATCTTACTACTTTTTAATTCTTTCATTAAGAGATCCAATGAGAATTTTATCCACTATTACAATGAGATGTACCGGTGAATATTGGTGGGGTGATAAGATCTGTAGACATCAAGGTAAGGTTACTTTAGGTTTAATGATCGCCACTGATTTCATTCTGTTCTTCTTAGATACTTATCTTTGGTATATTATCGTTAATACCGTCTTCTCTGTTGGTAAATCTTTCTACCTTGGTATCTCCATCTTAACTCCATGGAGAAATATTTTCACTAGATTGCCAAAGAGAATTTACTCCAAGATTTTAGCTACTACTGATATGGAAATTAAATATAAACCAAAGGTTTTAATCTCTCAAGTTTGGAACGCTATCGTCATCTCAATGTACAGAGAACATTTATTAGCCATTGATCACGTTCAAAAACTATTATATCATCAAGTTCCTTCAGAAATTGAAGGTAAGAGAACTTTAAGAGCTCCAACTTTCTTCGCTTCTCAAGATGATAATAATTTCGAAACTGAATATTTTCCAAGAAACTCTGAAGCTGAACGTCGTATCTCTTTCTTTGCTCAATCTTTAGCTACTCCAATCCCTGAACCATTACCTGTTGACAATATGCCTACTTTTACTGTTATGACTCCTCATTACGCTGAAAAGATCTTATTATCATTAAGAGAAATTATTCGTGAAGATGATCAATTCTCAAGAGTTACTCTATTAGAATATTTAAAACAATTACATCCTGTAGAATGGGATTGTTTCGTTAAAGATACAAAGATTTTAGCTGAAGAAACTGCTGCTTATGACACCAGTGATGATCCAGAAAAAGATGACGCTCTCAAGTCTCAAATTGAAGATTTACCATTCTATTGTATCGGTTTCAAGTCTGCTGCTCCAGAATACACTTTACGTACTCGTATCTGGGCTTCTTTAAGATCCCAAACTTTATACCGTACCGTATCTGGTTTCATGAATTATTCAAGAGCTATTAAATTATTATACCGTGTTGAAAACCCTGAAATTGTTCAAATGTTTGGTGGTAATGCCGAAGGTTTAGAAAGAGAATTAGAAAAAATGGCAAGAAGAAAGTTTAAATTTTTAGTCTCTATGCAAAGATTAGCCAAATTTAAACCACATGAATTAGAAAATGCTGAATTCTTATTAAGAGCTTATCCAGATTTACAAATTGCTTACTTAGATGAAGAACCTCCATTAAATGAAGGTGATGAACCAAGAATCTATTCTGCTTTAATCGATGGTCACTGTGAAATCTTAGAAAATGGTCGTAGACGTCCTAAATTTAGAGTTCAATTATCTGGTAACCCTATCTTAGGTGATGGTAAATCTGATAATCAAAATCATGCTTTAATCTTCTATAGAGGTGAATATATTCAATTAATTGATGCTAATCAAGATAACTACTTAGAAGAATGTCTAAAGATTAGATCTGTCCTTGCTGAATTCGAAGAATTAAACGTTGAACAAGTTAACCCATACGCTCCAGAATTGAAATATGAAGAACAAGCAGCAAATCATCCTGTTGCTATTGTCGGTGCCAGAGAATATATTTTCTCTGAAAACTCTGGTGTTTTAGGTGATGTTGCCGCTGGTAAAGAACAAACATTCGGTACTCTTTTCTCTAGAACTTTAGCTCAAATTGGTGGTAAATTACATTATGGTCATCCTGATTTTATTAATGCTACTTTCATGACTACAAGAGGTGGTGTATCTAAAGCTCAAAAGGGTTTACATTTGAACGAAGATATTTACGCTGGTATGAATGCCATGTTACGTGGTGGTCGTATCAAGCATTGTGAATACTATCAATGTGGTAAAGGTAGAGATTTAGGTTTTGGTACTATTTTGAATTTCACTACCAAGATTGGTGCCGGTATGGGTGAACAAATGTTATCAAGAGAATATTACTATCTTGGTACTCAATTACCTATCGATCGTTTCTTAACTTTCTACTATGCTCATCCTGGTTTCCATTTGAATAATTTATTCATTCAATTATCTTTACAAATTTTCATGTTAACTTTAGTTAATTTACATGCTTTAGCTCATGAATCTATCATCTGTATTTATGATAGAAATAAGCCTATTACTGATGTTCTTTATCCAATTGGTTGTTACAATTTGAATCCAGTTATTGATTGGGTTAGACGTTATACCTTATCTATTTTCATTGTCTTCTGGATTGCTTTTATTCCTATTGTTATTCAAGAATTGATTGAACGTGGTGTTTGGAAAGCTACTCAAAGATTTTTCCGTCATATCTTATCTCTATCTCCAATGTTCGAAGTTTTCGCTGGTCAAATTTATTCTGCTGCTCTATTAAGTGATTTAACTGTCGGTGGTGCTCGTTATATTTCAACCGGTCGTGGTTTCGCTACTTCTCGTATTCCATTCTCTATCTTATACTCAAGATTTGCTGGTTCTGCCATTTATATGGGTTCAAGATCTATGTTAATGTTGTTATTCGGTACTGTTTCTCATTGGCAAGCTGCTTTACTATGGTTCTGGGCTTCTTTATCTGCTTTAATGTTCTCTCCATTTATTTTCAACCCTCACCAATTTTCTTGGGAAGATTTCTTCTTAGATTACAGAGATTTCATTAGATGGTTATCTAGAGGTAACAGTAAATACCACAGAAACTCATGGATTGGTTACGTTAGAATGTCAAGATCTCGTGTTACTGGTTTCAAGCGTAAGTTAACTGGTGATGAATCCGAAAAGGCTGCTGGTGATGCTAGCAGAGCAAGAAAAATAAACGTTATCTTAAGTGAAATTATTCCTACTGCTATCTACGCTGGTGGTTGTTTCATTGCATTCACCTTCATTAATGCTCAAACTGGTGTTGCTGCTACTGATGATGATAGAGTCAATTCTGTCTTACGTATTATTGTCTGTACTTTAGGTCCAATTGCCGTTGATTTAGGTGTATTATTTTTCTGTATGGGTATGTCATGTTGTTCTGGTCCTCTATTCAGCATGTGTTGTAAGAAAACCGGTCCAGTTATGGCAGGTTTCGCTCATGGTGTTGCTGTAATTGTTCACATTGTTTTTTTTATTGTTATGTGGGTTTTCGAAAGTTTCAACTTCGCAAGAATGTTACTTGGTGTTGTCACCTGTATGCAATGTCAAAGATTAGTTTTCCAATGTATGACTGTTTTCTTATTGACTCGTGAATTTAAGAATGATCATGCTAACACTGCTTTCTGGACTGGTAAGTGGTATGGTAAGGGTCTTGGTTACATGGCTTGGACCCAACCAACCAGAGAACTTACTGCTAAGGTCATTGAATTGTCAGAATTTGCTGCTGATTTTGTATTAGGTCACATTATTTTAATCTGTCACTTACCATTCTTATTAATTCCTCAAATTGATAAATTCCATTCTGTTATGTTATTCTGGTTAAAACCATCTCGTCAAATTCGTCCACCAATCTACTCTTTGAAGCAAAACCGTTTACGTAAGCGTATGGTCAAGAAGTATGCATCTTTATACTTCTTAATCTTAGTTATCTTTGCTGTGTGTATCATTGCTCCAGCTGTTGCTTCTTCTCACATCCATGACATTGGTAAGAGTTTGACTGGTGTTGCCCATAACTTATTCCAACCTAGAAATGTTAGTAATAACGATACTGGTTTACATATGTCTACATATGCCAGTCATTACTTTACTCATACACCATCATTAAGAACATGGTCAACAATCAAATAGTGGCTGTGCCATAAGACATTATTTTTTATTCTTTTTCACCTGTATTTTACTATCATTAATTTGATAGTAAAGTTTTTTACTCAAATAGACTGTACTCATAAGAAATCAATAAAAAAATAGATTATAAAGTTATATTTATATAAAGTCTATGTATTTTAGTTAAATTATTAAAGTTTTCAAATTACTCTAATGTAAGTAGTATTCTTCTCTTTTTGACATTGTAAGCGGAAATATTGAAAAATTAAGTTACCTTAAAGGAAATTGTAATATATTGGGATCATTATTTCCTGAGAAAATCACCGATATTAATATAGACATTTTTATCACAAACCATGCATTATTAATGGCGAACCTACTGAATGTAGAAATTGAGGTTTAAGAGTTGAGAAGATTAATGTATTTTGCTTTATTTTGCTAATGATTTGCTGTACTAAATTCTCATTATTAAGAAGATTGATAATAAGACAGACTGCGGTTTCAGCAGTTCAAAATAGTGTTTATTACTTGTTTTAAATGGCTTTGGTGTGATCATACTTTTTGAAAAGCAATTAAAAATGTCTTTAAGTGACAGAAACTATTTTCCATAACGTCTAGGATAAAGAATATATTGCGACAGCAAATTGAGAAATTAGAGGCATTATGTCGTTTTGTGTTTGCATCTTCAAAGTATCTTTTAATGGATAAACTTTATCAAGAAGTTCAACTGGTTAGGTAGACGATAGTAAAGAAACGTGCTATCACTTCAGAAATGATAAGTTACAAGAAGAGATTTTGTATTTCTTTGATAAATATTTTGAGTATCGCCAATGCTGGCGTACTTTTACCCAGGGATAAAGAAGAAAACTTACCTCCAATTGAAATATATGGTAACAAATTCTTTAATGCAAGAACTGGAGAACAGTTTTTTATGAAGGGTATAGCATACCAGGCCCAGCCCTTTAGTCCTGATAGCATCATTCATGAAGATTCGAGTGATTCAGCTCTGGATCACAATGAATTGTATAATGATCCCTTAGGAGACCCTGTGGTATGTGAGAGGGATATTCCTTATTTACAAGAACTTGGAGTGAACACAATAAGAGTCTACTCAATTAATCCAGAAAAGGACCATGATGCATGTATGAAAGCTTTTGATCAAGCTGGAATATATATATTAGCTGATTTGGCTGAGCCAAATACGTCTATTGAAAGAGATTCTCCAAATTGGGATATTGAGGTATTCAAGAGATATAAGAATGTTGTTGATTCCCTAAATAAATATGATAATATTCTGGGGTTTTTTGCAGGAAATGAAGTGACAAATAATATAAATAATACTGACGCTTCACCATTTGTGAAAGCTGCAATAAGAGACACTAAAAACTACATTAAAGAAATGAATTATAGAAATATACCTGTTGGGTATTCAACTAATGATGACATTGAAACTAGAGATAATCTTGCGAAATATTTTATTTGTGGCGATACTAGTGCAGATTTCTATGGCATTAATATGTATGAATGGTGTGGATATTCTTCCTATGGAACGAGTGGTTACAAGGAACGTACAGAAGAGTTCAAAGATTATCCAGTTCCAGTATTCTTCTCTGAGTTTGGTTGTAATATAGTTAGTCCCAGGCCATTTACTGAAGTAGGTGCTTTATTTGGCTCAAAGATGTCATCAGTTTGGTCAGGAGGTTTGGCATACATGTACTTTGAGGAGGAGAATCATTATGGGGTAATTGATATAAATAAAGCCGATGGATCTGTTGTTAAATTGGAGGATTTTGAAAATTTAAAACAAGAATATAATAATGCTCATCCAAAGGGTATTAATAAAGCCGACTTTCAAAAGATTTGGGCTAAATCAAACACTGATTATGAATGTCCTGCAAAGAGTGAAGATTGGAAGGCAAGCGAAAAACTACCAGAAACTCCAGATGAGGAGAAGTGTCTCTGCTTGGAAGCTATTCTAGAATGTCAAGCCTCTTCATTCGATGATGATGATGACGAGGGATATATCTGGCAGAGCTTTTTTGATACTGTTTGTTCCTATGTTGATTGTTCTGATATACATTCCGATGGAGAAAATGGTGTCTATGGAGAATTCTCAGATTGTTCGATACATCAGAAGCTTGGTCTTGAGTTATCTAAAGATTTGTATCAAAATCATTTGAATCCCGGTACATGTAGAATTACACATTCTAATATTTTCTATAAAGAAATAAATACTGGCAAGAATGAAAAATGTTATAACCTAAAGAAGCAGCTCAATAAGGCATTTAGCTCAAAAAAATCAACTAAAACAATCAAGAAAACAATTCATCCATCTGATGATGATTCAGATAATCAAAAGGATATCAAAAATAAAAGTTCGGGATCTTCTTTAAAGTTACCTGGGTTATCATTGCTGGTTGTTTCTTTAATACTTGCATGTATCATCTTTTAATATTTTAAATTATCATACATAGTAGAGATATTTTTAGCAAAGAATTAAACGAATAAGTACGGTTTACTCTAATTTGAAATCATTACAGGTACTGCTTCTTACATACCTGCTTTTATCATCAGAAAAAAAGAATGGTTCTAAAGCAAATTTATCGAAATATATACATTTAAGTAAAGTTTATCTTATATCGCTACGACAGAAAAATGGCGCTATAAGCTATTTACATCTGCATGATTGCAACATATATCATACTATATTTTCAAATGGTTTCCACTTTAACATTGCTACCATCTTTATCGGCAGATTCTAGGAAAGCAGCGATACAAGCTAGATGATGGAAAGCAACCTCCGGGGTAGCTTTAATGATACTTTTATCCTTCTTGGCTACAGCTTCACGGAAACTGAGCATTTCAGCACCGACACCATAGGTGTTATCCTGCTTAACAGTATGAATTTCCTCTTCTTTGGCTTCTTCCTTTGAAGCCCCAATATTTACTTTTATGGAAGGTGAATCTCTGTTATTCAAATCGAGATAAACCGAACCATTCTCACCGTAGATCTTCATGAAGATAGATTTTTTAGTGGCACCAAAGCGAGTACCATAAGTATAGTTACCAACCGCACCAGATTTTAATCTAAAAGTGGCAAATACTGAATCAGGTTCATCGCTATTTAAATCTGTTTTATTTGTAAAAGCAGAAATAGATTCTACTTCCCCTAATAAAGCAGTTACAATAGCAATTTGATGAACACCACCATCTGATAAAGATGCACCAATATGTTCAGCATTTTGTCTCCAAGCTGTAGTTTTGTATTTCCCTGTCTTTGAGTTAGGTCCAGTAAAATTATGAGTGAACCCAATTATACGGCCAATACGTTTAATATGTTTCTTTGCTTCTTCTACGAATGATAAAAAGAGCCAATTTTCTGCAATTGCAACAGGTACTTTACTTTCCTTGGCTAATTTAACAAATTGTCTAGCTTGTTCCATGTTGGAAGCAATTGGTTTTTCAATAATCAAAGGTTTGTTGGCAGCAATTGCTTTTTCCAAAGTGGATACGTTATATTGAACAGGGAGTAAAGCATCAATGAAGTCAATTTCAGGATCATTCATTATCTCATCAATATTTGAATACACTTTTTCTTCAGGTACATTGGCTAACTTGGCAAAATCGAGAGCTTTAGCTCTTGTTCTATTGAAAAGAGCGACGACTTTGAATTCATCAGGATGTTTCTTAAATGCTGGTAAGTGATCATCTCTTGCAAAGATCCCGGTACCAACTATACCAACTTTTAAAGTATTACTCATTTTTCCTAAACTGTTCTTGTTGTGCGTTTCTTGATCCCTTGAGTTGAACTGGAATTCTTAACACTTTGTTAATTACAATACAATTGATAAAAGAAAAGGAAATTGTTACATAACTTATATTATCAATTGAAGTAGTTTTAGGGGAATTATATACTAACTGAATGCATTATTTATTGGTCTAAGTTATTGCGTGATAAATATTAGATGAAAAATTATGTAGCTATTATGGCGGAGATAAGGTAAACGAGAGGAGATAAGCAATAGAAATAATAAAGAAGATGAATATTAATAAGAAAGTGGTAAGAACAATACCAAAAAGGATTTTGATACCATTATATCTGTACCACAGTACGTCTCGTTGTTGTAAGTGCTGTGAGTTGGATTATATAGAGGAGAAGGAATGCCTGAGGGATAACTGACCCTATACAAGGTTTTGTGTATTCATCAAAGTATTAGGGACGAAATATAGAGTAGAGAATAAACTGCATATATATATATATACATTATGCAACAGGAACCTCTAACTAGGGAGTTTACGGATAATTAATAATATATATATTAGCATCTCCTTTGATAGAAATGTATATATATATATATAAATATATATGTATTGCAAAGCTTTTCAATTTAGATATAAAGATCATTAGATAACATCTTATATTTTATGAAGTACGACTAAATGCTAAATTTAGTGCAGTTTTATCTTAGTTCAAAAATTTACTTAGTATGTTGTCTAATATAAAATCTTTATGAACCGCTATTTTGTTCCCATGAACATATAATGATCAGCAGCTATGTGCTGTCATTATTAACCATATACAGACCAAAGAATATTATTTTAAATAGATTACATAAATAATGATGTATATAATCAATACAAGACACGGACTCCTTAAATCTGTTTCATTATTTCCACAATCTTATCATTAAAGCATTTATAATTATCAAAATATAAATGATGCCCAGCATTAGGAATTAGATCTACGTTACTATTAATTCCTCTTTCATTTAACCAATCTGAAATATTGTAACCACCATTAATATCCATCCAATCGTTTTCACCATATAACCACACCCAGTCATGTATTGAATTTGAGGATAAATCGAGACTTGGTAAAGTATCCAGTAATGCTACTCTTGGTTTCCCACCACATTCTAACGCAAAACTTAGAAAATACTCTCCGGACCCAGGTCTGTTGAATATAGCGTATGAGTAACCATGCAAGGATTCAAACTGTTGTTGGCTTGTAATATCTGATTTAAATCTTCTATATGACCACCCACTAGTTAATTTTGATCCCCATATACCAGAGTTCCTAACTATAGAAAAAGGAGAAATATTTCTATCCCATAATTTTATAAACCACCAAGGTGGTTTCATACCATTTTTAATCTTTGTGGGTGATATTCCAGCAGGTGAACACATAACTAATTTTTTAAAGTGAGGTTTATTATACAATGCCATAATGTAAGCACCTAAAGAATGTGCTATAACAACATTATTGTTTGGATTATCTAAGAGCCCACGAATAGAAAACCACTTGTTTAGTTTTTCATGAAACCAAGAGTAAACATCCTTTTGCTGGTGTTTTGAATAAATGAATGGAAACTTATCTCTGGATGAAAACCCAAACCCTGGTAGATCAATTGCATGGATACACCAATTATCATTTAGTAAAGGAATATGTTCTAAATTCTTTAGGAAAAAACCTAGTCCAGCACCGTATCCATGTATGAATACAAGATGCTTAGTATCTTTTTCACTATATTTTTCATTTTTGAAAGAAGTAGGATATATATAGAACTCGTTAATGTAGGTCCCTTTGGAATCCAAAGAAACTTTAAGCAGTTTTGCAGATTTATCTTTTGCTCCACTAGGAAAAAAGGGCAGTGTCGATAAGAGATTATCTTGAAAAATCTCCTGATTTGAGTTAAACAGCTTGTAATCCCGTATAGACTCCCTCAATGTTCTTGGAAATAATTTATGTAAAGATGTCACTATCTTGGTTAATGGTATCGCCATTGGTGGTGTAGGAGGCGATATTGTTGTTTTTATTTGTATATCTGATTTTGTGGGTGACTTCAATTTTACTCTTTTCTTGTTGAAAATACTAAGCAGGCGAGCTAATCCTTTAGGTAATGTCCCCACCAACATATTCAAAAGGTTAAATTAAAGGATATTTATTTTCTAATTAACAGTAGTTACAGTTTGAAACTGAATTTAATGAGATAAATTCATGATAAAGAGTAATATCTTGCAGATTTAAAACTCCGGAATTTTGAGCATCGGGATAATAAAAAAAGGTAAATAGCATACAGACACAGACAAAAAACAAGCAGACTGTTACTTATATCATTCAGCAAAGTAAGTATATTTTCAAGAAAACATATTTTAAGTATGTCCTCTTGTATAAGTTTCATAATTACGGAGAATGATACTGTATAAAGGGCATATTCTAATGATCACAACATAATTATGATTACATGTATATGTTAAACAGACCATAACTGTATACATGCCAATGGAACTTGTATATGATAACTATGAATAGTTTTGAGCAGAGTTGATACAATGTACTGGAATATACACTATTACCTTATATGCCCAAATACAGAAAAACACGTGAATGGAACAATATTAAGCCCTAAAAACTACACAAAAGAAAGAAAACGCGTAAAAATTGACGCGTCTGCTCATCGCGATATTTTTCGTTAAGGAATTACATAGAGAATATTATACGTATTGGCATAGAGGCCCTGGATCTTCTAGCGGGACAATGGATTATTCTTTCGTGAGGCTACTTTGATCATTTCTGGAATTATTGTATCTTGGACGCGTTATATCTCTTTCGATTATCGTGTCTTTGTATTATAACGTGAAGATTACTCAATTGGCAGTTTAATTGAGGTTCTATGGTAATCTACCCTTGTAGGGTTACATAAAATATTTTACAATATTTGATTATATATATACATATATTTATAAATTGCTCTCGTCTTCTTGAGAACATATTTTGTTCTGTCAATAATATTATCAATAATCCCATCAACAAGCCATTAGTCCATCATGTCCTACTCCCTTGAGAACATCACATTCCAATCTAATAATATTCCAAAAAGGACTGCATTAGCAGAAATGCCTGTTAATACAAAGAATGCTAACATTAATTCCAAGATATCAGCCAATACAACTTCGAATATAAAAAAGAGAAGTATTTATCATGATGATGAAAATAGTAGTTTACCTATGGCTGACTTGAAAAAACCTAAGTTAGTACCACATAGCTTACCAATTTTTTCTCGAAAACAAACAAAGGATGACATTACTATGGTCACTGAATATTCAAACGATATATTTAAGAATTTTCATGAAAGAGAAGCAGCCATGACTCCTAGCCATAATTATCTGATTGATAAAGAATCATTATATTATCTACGACCAACAATGAGATCAATCCTAGTAGATTGGCTTGTAGAAGTTCATGAAAAATTCAAATGTGCTCCAGAAACTTTACTACTGGCATTGAATATAATGGATAGATTTTTAGCTAGTAATAAAGCTACAACTTCTAAATTACAATTACTTGCAGTAACATCATTATTCATTGCCGCTAAATTTGAAGAAATTAGTCTTCCAAAATTATCAAATTATGCTTATATTACTGATGGTGCTGCTTCAATGGAAGATATCAAAGCAGCTGAAGTATACATCTTAAAATCATTAAATTTTGAAATTGCGTGGCCAAATCCAATGAATTTCCTAAGAAAATTATCCATGGAAAATGATTCTAATGGAATAACTAAACATATAGGAAATTTCTTGCTAGAATATGCTTACTGTTCCCATAAATTTATTCATTTAAAATCTTCCATGGTGAGTACAATAGCAATGCGGTTGGCGAAGAGTATTACCATGGATACCTCTACACCATTAACTTCTGTACTCACTCCAAATGAGGAAATCAAAATTTGGAATGATGAAGTTTCTACTGATAGGGGTTACAAGCAGTTTGATGAATTCGAATTGTATTGTAATGAATTGATTGCGGAAATTGTTAAACCTTCAAATAAATTAAACTCATTAATCTCCAAATTTGATTCAGAAAAGTTTAACTCTGTGCATTCTCAAATCTTACAATGGTGCCAAAGGGAGTATATGACCATTATCAAATGATATTATAGCTTTTGAAAAGCCTTACTATTTCTCTAGACACCACATTCCACCTTTGCATTAAACATATATATATATATAGATATGTACCTTAATAACCTAATGAATAAATAATAAACATTGCATCATCAAAAACTAATTTTATTAAAGAATATAAAATTTGGAATATTTATTTAAAATATTTATATGCCATGAATTCTCTCAGATAGAGCCATCCAAAAGTTTCCATGCATGACTCTCTCATTCATGTAAAATCATGATGTTATTACCATTTCTTTTTATCTTTACCGCCCATTGATACGATAGTTTGGAGACTCTTAAAAAACTTTTTGAAGAGTATTTTTTATAGAATTCATAATGTACAGTAGGAGATAATATATAATCCATCATCATTTTACAGACGGATTCTAAAGATTTCTTACCGTAACCACCACTATAATGTATCAAGTTATTATCCCATTTACCTTTTCCAAGCATTTTCCTGCTAAGAAACATTGCAGCTGCTGCGCAAGCACTTGGTAATATCTCTAAGAATCTGAAATCCATTAGTGAGATCTCTAGTAGATATTTAGCAATTGTCCTTGATTTTATATCGTATCCATCAGCTTTAGAAATTCTTCGAAGAAAATTCATAGGGTTTGCGTAACTCAAATCAAAATTTAACGTTTGAAGTACTTTCCTTTCGAAAATCTTTAGTTCTTCTACTGTAATTGCCCCATCTGTTTCATAAACAAGATGTTTTAAACTTGGTGGATAAATTTCTTCTGTTTTAGCAGCTAATAATAAACAGGCCACTCCTAATAATTGTAGCTTACTTGGCTGTATTATCTCTTTAGAAAGGTATCTATTCAGTAAGTTTATGGCGAGATATAATGTTTCAGCCAGCAATCGGAATTTAAAATGGATTTTAACTAACCAATTAACTAATATATCCCTATTTTGTATTATATTTTTGTTTTTTAGTACATCATCTTTTTTTGGCAATGCCTTAATCTCAATGCTATGCAGATGCTGGAAAATGTCATTGACATATTCGCTTACCATCAGTGGATCAGAGTGATCTTCGGCGTCTAAATCATCCCATATTTCAGTTGGTTCATTTCTTTTAATATCTATTATTATTTTAGTTTCCTTCTTTTTCAACGTTTCATTATAATCCTCGATACTGGTATTCGAGAGAGTTCTTTTCTTACAGTACTTTGGATTGGTAGGTTCCCAAACATTTTTTAAATTTCCTTTCGACCAGTTTCCACTTTCGGCTAAAGACTCATAACTAATAGTAGTATTAGTAATATTTGCCAGAATTGACCTATTATTAGAAAAACTTTTAATGTTTTGATTTTTATAATAATTATTTTCTATTGTATCGGTCATTTGTTACAGTATTATTTTAAGTGTCACACGCAGTCTCTTTATATTAACTTTTCAGTTTTTAGATATGCTTCAACTTTCTAATCTCTTGAAAGTACTTTTTTGTTTGACAGAATGAAATAAATATTTCTTATAAATAGTTGCTGCGTCTTTAATATCCTACAGTCCAAGAAAAGATAAACTATATATCAAGGGGATCCTAGTCAAAACCATCCCTAAAGAAGGAAAACATATTTAAACATTATACGCATTCTAATTCCCCATATCTCAGAAGTCAACCCAGAAAAGTTGACGTTTACGACCTTTTTAAAGGAAACATCCACTGTTGACTTTGTGATTTTACTCTATGAGGAAAGACTTTGTGGTTTACGATTTCCTTTCTTTAGAAATTAATAAACACCAAATTTCCCGAAAGAGAAGTCCGTGAGAAAATGGAGGAGAGATAAACGCAAATCCTTTGTAAACAAAAACAAAAACAGAAGTGATTCAACTGTAAAAAAAATAGGCAAGATCTAAGTGATGTCCCTTCGGAATTCATTGATGTGAAGGGAGTTCAAGGCCAGTATGGATGTGTATGAGCAAGAGGAAGAGAATGTTTCCCCTCCTGTGCAACTATGCTTCCCCGCACCCCTCATCCCAATGACCAAGTATTTTTGACATCTCAGAATTCTGAGATTTCCCACTATTTCACACGTATTTTACTTATATCTCCATACTAAGCTTTTCTTTAATTGTATTTACTTCACTCTATTCAATTGTATTCCCTACATTTGTTAAACTTAGCTTGTGTCATAGCTAAAGAGTATTATACTCGAAAATTTTTGTGCTGCTGTTGGAAATTCTCGAAAACAAATGAGGCAAAAATTCAGAGATTAAAATACAATTGTGTTGTTACAGCCTACCGTTTCTAAAAGTACAAGTATAAAGAAACTACGTTATTCGATGGCTTTTAACGATTATGATTTACAACGACTGATATCCAAAAGAATAAATATCAAGTTACTTGATGAAAATATAGTATGTGTAAATAAACTCACAAATTCATATTATGACTTGGGTCTTTCTATCTATTCCAACAGAATTCGGCAAAGTAAAGATAGGTCTAAATATGCTTACAATACCCTGGTTTTGTTTACATCTTTTCATTTGTTCATATTGCAGTTCTTTTTTTCTTTTAACAAAAAAAAAGAAAGATCAATATACATCAAAAAAAAATTATGTTTCAACAAAAAATCCTAGTTCAAGTCTTCAAAATAGAAAATTTTCACTAGAACAAGATATTGATACTTCACCAACAGTTCATCTAAGTCATTATTAATAAGCCACCAGTATGACAGTTGCTAATAATAACCTGCTTTTTAAGGAGAACACAGATCCAGATATCATCAAACTAACGCACATGCGAAATGGGGAAGTCTGGAAAGGTATTTTAACGCTTGAAGAGTATGCCGAAAGGGAACATATATTGGGGAGATCTCCTATTTCTCAAAAAAATGGAGATGATAGTATGGTTAAACAATTTCCTAATGGGCATAAATGGCTTGGTTTGAAATATTTCACTTTAAATGATACTGATTTACCAAGTACCGATAAATTTAGCCAGATTGTTTCAGGTTGCGAGACATTAAATAGGCTAGGTTACTGCATTCATCCTGAAGGCAATGGTAAAATTGAGCCTGCCCTTATTGTGTGTATTGGTGGAGTATTTACTCCAAAGAAATTTCGTGGTAGAGGTTATGCCAAAAAGATGATTGAAGAACTAAACAACTATTATGATAAATTATCTAATCAGCCAAATTCTGAGCCTTTAATAAAAAATTTGATAATTACCCTGTATAGTGAAGTTGACGACTACTATGAACAGTTTGGTTATTGTTCAAGACACATTCCATTGCATAATATTACCAAATTAGATGAAGTCTTCAATAAGTATTCTGAAAACATTATAGACAAGGAAGGGAGAATACTTCATTATGATGATTATACTGATTTGATTTCTCTACAAGACGACCAGTTCAAGGAGACTCTTGTCCAATTACACCAAACGAATCCAAAATCTCTTGTTTTCACTGTAGCTCCAGACTTGGATATCTACAAATGGTTTCAAGATCGTGATATCTTTATCATGCAAAAGACTATCAAAAATAACGAAAAAAAGTTACCATTCGGATTTGCATTCAAAGATGATAGTCATATAATATGGCATCATAATTGGAATGGTAATAGTCTTATTATTGTCAAAGTATTCATCCCTCAATCGTTACAGGATTCTAAGGAAGAAGTTCTTGGAAAATTATTAGCACATGCTATTGAAGAAGCAAAAAATAATAATCTTACCAAAATCCAGTTTTGGGATGAGGAAATACCTCTTCAGAAATATTCACAATTGAAAAAACTCTTAACAGAGGTAGAGAATAGTGACGAACTTTACGTTAAAAACGGTTCCATAAGTGCTTTTAGACCACCAAAAGGTTATTCCTCAAAGAATGTGCTATGGGATAACAATACTAAATTTTGTTGGTTTTAGAATACTTCCTATTATAGAGTTAAAGTTATTATTTACTTGTATATATCAAATATATTACCATTATTTCACTATCACTAACTACACTTCAAGTGGTTTGATATAAATTTAATTCAAGTCCGAATTTTCCGTCCCTCACACTTTAAAGCCTTAAGAAAAATAAATAATCCTTTGATAACTGTTTTCACTCAATTTCAAATTCAGATATAAAGGTAAAATAGCTGCAGCTCTTTACCCTGATTGAATTGTATACAATGCTGCCTTTGAAAAATGTGGTTTCTTTAAACAATTTATACAGAACATCTAACTCATTTGGGAATTCAAGATGGTCAAGTATTTTGAAAAGAAACAATACCTTAATTAGTTCAAGAAGGGTGATAACGTCCACAATTGATTGGCATCCCATCAAATCACATAAAAATCCTAATAAACACGCTAAGAAAAAAGGTAGGATAGGAAAATCTATAATATTGGGATTAATGATTGCGATGCCAGTCGTATCATTCTATTTAGGAACATGGCAACTAAGAAGATTGTCTTGGAAGACAGGTTTGATAGCAAAATACGAGAGTAGACTAATAAAAGACCCAATCCCTTTACCGAAAGTATTTACTGAGGAAATGTGCGAAGATTGGGAATATAGGAAAGTTAAGGTTAAAGGTCGTTTCCTACACGATGAAGAAATCTTTGTGGGGCCAAATAAGAAATACGGAGAAAAGGGTTATACACTGTTTACTCCCTTGGTTAGAGATGATACAAATGAAAAGATCCTTATCGAGCGTGGTTGGATTAGCGTAGAGAAAGTTTCACCTGACACTAGAACTTTAAAGCATCTAGCTTTACCCAAAGGCTCTGTTGAATTGGTATGTCTTGTCCGTCATGCTAAGGAACGTGGTAGTATGCAATGGGAAAAAAAAGAGAGAGACTCAAGACTATGGCAAGTACCTGATATATATGATATGGCTAAATCCACTGGATGTTCACCGATAAATTACCAAGTTCTATATAATATGCAGGATCATGTACGTCCTTTAGCTATTGAAGATACGAAGAATTCAATTTCTGATAAACTAGGATGGCTATTTTATAAGAAAAAATCAAATGGTTACTCTAAGCAGATTCAAAAGGATAGTGAAGTTATAGAATTTAGTGAATTACAATTTGTCAGGGCTGGTGTACCCATTGGTAAGCATCCAGTCATTGATTTAAGGAATAATCATCTACAATACCTTGTTACATGGTACGGTCTCTCTTTCTTAAGTAGTATGTTCCTAATTGTAGCGTTAAGAAGAGCATGGATTGGTGATGTGGTATCACCTCTAAAATTGAGAAAGGACAAACTCAAACATTTACAGAAATACATGTGAACTTCTTAAAACTGTGTCTGGCACACTATATTTATTTTTACATAAAATTCTATGTATCTAAGTGATTCCAATAGCGCGTCTTGTAGAAAAAAAAGCTGATTGTTTTCAGAAGTCATAAAAACATTGTAAATATACAATAACTGGAAGGCGATTAAGGAAACAAGTGTGATTGTTACACCCTGTAACAGTTTGATTGAAAAACTTTATACGAAAGTGACACATTTTATATAGTGGATAATAAATGAGTCAATCCAATAAACAAGCTCCAAAAGCAAAGACTGAATATAGGCTATCAATCAGCAGTAATCCTGGATCAAGAAGGTCCTCGTTTGTTGGGATACAAGAAGGATTATTAGGATCTAGTTATAGTAACAATGGTAGTGATGTTACCAGCACTACCAATGCTGAACAGAATGTTTTGCAAGAGTACTTAATGCCTCAAGTCCGTGAACTCACTGATGCCATTGTAACTTTAGATATGAATTTTGCCCGTTTAAATGATATACATGATAATCTTGTAGATCTAAATGAATCCTTTGGCTCACTAATATATGGTATAATTTGTACGTCCGCTTGTATAGACTTTCCAGGAATACCTGACAATATTGAAAGTGAATTAAGATCCATGAAAAGATTACAATCTTTGAGAGACGAAAAAAAGACATTGTTGGAACAGATTGAATCTGTTAGAAACCAGGGGAAGAAACCTATATCTGAAATCAAAGACCAATCAGCTGTAGAACCAAAACAGTTTTCTCTGCCTCAGTTGCCAGCTTCACAAACAAGAAAACTCACAAAAGGATCACTACAAGCCAGAAATGCTGAAAAGGCATTCTCCACCAAACATAAACAACAAAGTATGCTCAAAAACACAAATGTAGTATCAGAAGATGAAGATAATAATAGTGAAGCTTCGTTTGTTCTTAACCCTGCATCAGGTAACCAAATCCGTCAATCTGAAGTAACAGAAAAGCGTTCTACAAACAAATCAAATCCAAATAGCCGGTTAAGAAGGAAATCTATTTTACATACTATACGAAATAGTCTTTCTGTAGATGATGCTCCAGGAATTTCTATGAATAGGCCTAATAACATCTATAATAATCACATACCTCAGCGTGATAGAGCATCACTAGCTGGAGGGGCAACAAGAATAACAAATCATGATCAGGTTGGTTCAAAGGAGAACTATAATAGTAATACAATCAAGAATGGGCACTCGGGATATTCAAGTACCAATAAAATAATGAAGAGACGAATCGAAAGAAAGCCAAGCAATGTCGACAACAGACCTCCTTTTAGATAATAGAACATTGTAATATTTGAGATTATATAAAATACCTTGATGTCAAAAACTTCTACAAACAGCATATTTCTGATATTTGACTATACTGGTTTAGCTCAATGGCAAGACATAAGAAACGGCTCTTATTAGAGCATAGTATATATTATTATCACGACGCACATGATAAGTAATCTATTCGTTGAAAAGTTTTCACATTCATACTTTAAGGAGTTTTTCTTACAGAAAGACCCATGACTAACGTTTGAACTTCGATTATGTTTAGCCCTCCTGAGTCAATTGTTCATTATAACCATGAATTATATATTTATCAATACATTCACGTTATAGCAAACGAATATAATAGAATTATTGGTTACTTATTATATAAAGCTTGAAGTATATCACAGTAGACGATGCATGTTTAGTTATGTTAATTGGTGGCAACAGTTAAAAAAATATGAGAAACCGTAGAAGTTTTAAATATATTCATTTATAAGTGCATATAATATTAGATCTGGAAGCTATCTGCAACGTGCTAACACTAAGAGACTATTTGAGACATGTCACAATACATTGGGAAGACAATCTCACTTATTTCTATGAGTGACAACAGATATGTTGGTCTTTTAGAAAATATTGATTCTGATAAGGGTATTGTTACTTTAAAGGAGGTACGTTGTTTTGGTACCGAAGGTAGAAAAAATTGGGGTCCTGAAGAGATTCCTCCAAATCCTCGTAGCTACGAAAGTGTCAGATTTAATGGTAACGATGTTAAAGATTTAAGTATTCTGGAAGTTAAAATCGAGGATGTTCATCCAGTATTACATCCTGCTGCTATGGCCCAACAAGGTATGCAACCACCGCAACAAATGCAGCAGCAGGCTCCTCAGCAGGCTCCTCAACAAGTTCCTCAAGGGGTTCCTGAACGGGCTCCTCAACAGACTCATCGTCAAAATACTCAATCAGGTGCTCCAACACTAGAGCAAAAAGCATCAATCCCAGCCGCTGTTACCGGTTACGGAGTGTATGCTCCTTCTTCAACTGAGGTTGCTACAACGACTACTGAAACTGCTCCTCAAAAGTCAGAAAATGTCATTAAGAACCCAGAAGCAATTGAAAAAGAAAAACAAGCATTTAAAAACGAAAATAAACAAAAGCATAAAGAGCAGCATACTCAAAATAAACCACGTCGTGCCTCCCATAACAAGAAAATTGAAATTCCAGAGAATGATTTTGATTTTGAATCAAACAATGCTAAATTTACAAAACAATCAACTGAATCTTCAAATGAGCCAGTTGCTGAGGTGAAGGAAGAAGTTATAACTCATGATGTACAGAGCAATTCTGAAGAAAAGCCAGATGCGTTCTATAATAAGAAATCATCTTTCTTTGACACAATTTCTACTTCAGCAGAGACTAACACTAACATGAGATGGCAGGAAGAAAAGGTTTTAAATATGGATACATTTGGCCAATCATCTGCTAGACCTAGATTTAACTCTGGGAGAGGTGGAAGAGGTGGAAGAGGTGGTTACAGAGGTGGTAGAGGAAGAGGTAAATATAGAGGTAGAGGTGGAAGAGGCGGATTCCATCATCAAGGTAATAGTAATAATTCAAACTACAACAACTTCAATACCCAACAACCACAAGAAAACTCTACTAGTATTGAATTCTAACTTCTCTTTTTTTCTCAAAAATACGGGCCATCACTGTTTTAAAATTGGACTACTATCGATTAGGCATGTTAAGGAATACAAGGAAGTCTTTTTGAGAGTGAAATCAAACATAATGAAAAAGTAATGTCATATCAAATTAATTTTGCTTTTGAATTGTGCTTATTATGGTTATTTAGAAATCTAATAACTCATTTAGCTCTGTAATTATAAATTCATTTTAGGTTCCAGTTGTTATAAGTAATTTCTCTCAGGAACTCTATCAAGTAACGTATTAAATAAAATGTACATAGTCTATTACAAAAGAAAAATAAGTATTGTATTTCAATTACTTATATGCCAAATATGGAATGACTTATCAGCTAGACCGACTGCTATCTGTCCAGTATCTTGATTAATGTCGATGCATTTGACTCTTTGCTTTAGTGGAAATTCTGGAATTTTCATTTCCCATGAATCACCTTGATATAGATCAATTGAATAGATTCCATTATCCCCTCCTACTATCATACCACTAACTTTTTTGACCTCTTTCAAGATTGGTTGTGAATATGAATCCTGTGGAACAGAGGTAACAATATTTCGTACCACTTTATCATAGAATGTAATAACTTTATCACTATCGTCTGTCGTTAGATTTTCATTCACATCAGGGATCTTCAAGAGAATGAGTCTCATATATGGAATATGTGATGTTGCAATGGCAATAAGAGGTGACTTTGATAATTCTGGTGATTCTATATTTTCATTGCGATGTAGTATAACCATATCTCTTATGTCAAAGGCGTGAGTTGAAAACTGTGTATTATTTACTGCAATGTTATAAGTATGCTTTATCTTTTGTTCTGGAGTAATGGTATAGCAAGATATCTGCGTAAACTCAGCTCTTGAAATAAAAATCAAAGGTACAGTATTCTCTTCATTATCATTATTTAATTGCTGTTCATACACTTGCATTGCAGTACATGGTGATAGAAGAGTAATAGAAGAAAGTTTTTTTATAATTAAATAACTATCATTTTCGTATATTATACCAACACTAAGTGTATTATCTAAACTTGCAGTTATTACATACCAACCAATATCAGTCTCAGATTTATATTTTAAGAAGGACACAGCATTGATCATTCGCTTATGGATCTTTGAAGAGAATATCATCTTCCATCCAAGTCTTGCATCATATATTAGTAAGGTGCCATCAATCGTCGTTGAATAGTAATAGCTGGTATCAGCTATTTGACCACTTAGTTTGATTATGCTGGCGGTTGGGACTTCCAAATCAGCAGTCTTTTTGAACCCTAATGTACAATCATAAACAGATAAAGTTCGATTAGATTTAGATAGCATGATAGACTGGTTACTATCTCCACAAAATTTTACAGTAATACTTAAACTGTCTAATAATGCAGAAACCTGTTTGGAATAAGATATTTCATGGTTCCAGGACAAATATTTGTAATCTTTCAATACCAAGTCATCCAATTCATTATTTAATGTTAGGGCATTTATAGAGGTGTTCATATTACTTTCATTGAACTGAATACGTTCTTCTACAATTGTTTCTAAACTTTCAAACGAAGAATTTTCATCAGTGGCACAATTCAATGGTAATGAAGCTTCCGTTAAATAGGCAGCCAAAGCCTTTTCAAACCCATTCTTTTGTAAGAATTGGGCAATCAAAATTTTAGTATACCTCTTCGAGACATCAGTTTCAGTCATGTCTTGTTGACTTTAGCAATATACTCTATTGACATTTTCTTGTTAGAATTGTCATTATTAAAAAACTTTGAGCCGAATTGCTTTGAGTTTCTCTAAGACTGATATTTCTAAATGTGGACCCATACATTTGTTTAATTTTTTTTATTTTTTAAAATTCTCTTAAAATTTTTCTATTTTTTTTTCAAATTCGAGAAATGTAAAATTTCCGTTTCGAGCTTTTTTACCGAAATTTCGGTAAATTGGACTAACTCAGAACAAAACAATACCGTGAAAAAGTGCTAGCCATATAATTAAACCTTTAAGGTGAGAAGACTTTTGATTCAAAAACAAGAGATAGAACAACAAATCATAGCTAAAAATGGGTAAAGGTAAGCCAAGAGGTTTGAATTCCGCCAGAAAATTACGTATCCACAGAAGAAACAAGTATGTTGAATTTTTGATATCAAGAGGTTGCAAATAGCATCTCAAATAGACAGAGATCTAATCGATATAAACTAATAGTACGAGAAAGCATCCAAGATGTATTTTCAAAGTCCTAAAGCGTTTCATAGAGTAACAGCTGATATATTGAATATCTTTGTGTCATAGAAATAGAAACTTCTTTTATGATTTGAAATATTACTGGATTAAAGTATAGACTAGATCTCAAGCCAATAGAATCTTTTGAAGAAATATTTTTTACTAACAATAGTTGTGATAATTATTTATGATATTATCATGTTAAAACAGCCGTTGGGCCGAAAACAACTATAAGAAGAGATTATTGGGTACTGCCTTCAAATCTTCTCCATTCGGTGGTTCTTCTCACGCTAAAGGTATCGTTTTAGAAAAGATCGGTATTGAATCCAAGCAACCTAACTCTGCTATCAGAAAGTGTGTTAGAGTTCAATTAATCAAGAACGGTAAGAAAGTTACTGCTTTCGTTCCAAATGATGGTTGTTTAAACTACGTTGATGAAAATGACGAAGTCTTATTAGCTGGTTTCGGTAGAAAGGGTAAGGCTAAGGGTGATATTCCAGGTGTTAGATTCAAGGTTGTTAAGGTCTCTGGTGTCTCCTTATTAGCTTTATGGAAGGAAAAGAAGGAAAAGCCAAGATCATAATTTACTTGTGATGTATGCTTCCTACTTTCTATTTTTCTATATTTTTTCTAAACTTATTAAATTAGCATTAATAAAATTCAAGTAAACTACATGCTTTTTTTTCAATTATTCTAGAAATAATAAATAAATATATATATCATAAATAGGTGTATATTATATGCCATCTCATTCATATCTTATTGCAAACTAAGACTCAAGAGTTGAGAAATTAGATAATGCTTTATCATAAAATTTCTACATGTGTCTATATGTATCTATACTGAACTAATACACATTAAGTGCAGGTGTTTAGCTTCTATATGTCCTTTCTATTCATCCTTTTTATAAGGGAGTAATGATATTAGTTCTTTTGATAGTAAGGCATATTTTTTTGGATTTTCTAGACATTTGTCTGTCAGTATCTTCAAAGAGATTTGAAACTCTTGTACTAAACCTTGATATTCATTACGAAGATGATGAACAATCGGTGATTCAAGTGGTTCTAGAATTGTCAATGATTCACGACATGAAGATACATATGTTATCAATTGTTGGCACAGTTGTAAACATAAATTTTCTTCTATCTCTTCCAATCCACACATCTCATGCAGTATTTTACTTAATTCTCTTCCAGCTTTTGTATTCTCAGATAGTGATATATGATTACTTAATTGGACAGAGACTTCATCTAGTTTCTTAAGGTAATCAACCAGATCAGTTACCTCTCCTTGTGTTCTCGGAATACTCTGGCCTGTTAATTTCTCTAGGCCACCCACAAAATTATCGAGGTCATTCTTGGTCTTTTGAAGTTCTAAAAGTATTTCATTACCGTCAGTAGAGTAGGTTTTGAAGAAGTCAACGTAAGAGTCATAATTTTCAACAACTTGTTCTAACAATGCGTGTACTGTATCTCGCGAAAGATCAGTAAAGTCCCTAATCAAGGAATCTAATGGTAAATAATCGAAATTATTTCTTATCAGAAAATCATCCACATCAAACTCAATATTGTCATCGCCATCATCTCGAGCATCATTATGACTTTTACTGTTACCGTTGTTTTCGATCCTATACAGCTCGAGCTTATCTACTTCATCTGTTATCAGATCTCTAGTTATCTCAGTTACTTGAGGTAGTTCTAAGTCAATTTGATCATCATCTTCATTTAAGAAATCCATGTTTAATATGTCCTCAAACAGAAATGGTGGAAGTCGGAAATAGTTTGTTTTTGCTCTATTATATTTAACTGGACTAAGATTGCATATACGCTATACTTTTTTTTCATTGATTAAATAAATCGGCAATAAAAAAGATAGATAACTATTTTTTGGATGCTACTCAGAACAATTGAATTTTGGCATAATCATACAACTTTTAGATATGTACTCGTATATACTGTTAATATACTAGTAAGATTAACTATTTGGGATAATTGTACTTGTAATGACTTAAAAATGTGATAGTTAGAGTAGTTAGTACATAACAGCAATTTTTTCTAAAGTTACGAAGAGTTAGAAAATGAATACTTGAATAACAACTGATCGGTAAAAGCTTGTTGATCTTTAGTCGTGAGTTAATATAAGAAATTGAGATTTTGCCTGACATTAAAGCCTACTTAAATAAGTTAAAAAAAATATTTTATCCAGAAACCGAGGGCAATCTTGAACTTTTTAATTGGGATTGCTGAGATTTGCTAACATCGACGTTTTTTTAATGGAACATCTCCACATATCTTACAGGGCGGTAAAATATATAAAGATTAGATATTTAGAGAGAATCGATTTATTGTTAGAGTTCACATAAACTCTTGAAGCTTATAAGCTTTTTCAACAACATCCCAGTTTTTTGAATAATTTTCTTACTGTAACATATATATTACCTAATGTAAAATTGATATGATCTTAGACAGGTTCAAGGAATTTTTAGGGGCTCACAATTTCTAAGGAGATATTAATGTAATGGTCACAAGTCATTCGATCAAAAATAGTACTAAGTGTAACTTCTTAAAGGGGGATACAACTCTTCCTTAGTTGCGTGAAATAATTGTTCAGTATTCAACCCTCTATTAAATTTTTCTTTTGTGTTAAAAGAGCTGTAGTGGAAGTTAAATGTTAAAATATCTCATAGGTTTTCACATTTTCACAGAAAACTGAACAAGATATACTTCTATTAAATTGCAGAACCTTCTAATTCGAAGCTGGCAAAGAAATGTGTTTAAAATGTAGTTTAAATTATTATAGAAAGTTCTTTGATATTAGGTGAAAGCAGAATAATTTTAATGCTTATAAATTTTAACGGAAAGAAACTGTTTCTTAAATTGAGTAGTTTCACTTCCAGTTTCTAGGTTAATATTTTGCTTCTCCATATAGATTATAACAAAATTTGGAAGTAGGTCTTCTCAATCATATTAGGAATATCTAATAGTAATATCGTTTTTTGTAATGAAATGTTATATAAAAAATATAGACTGACTTCTGGAGGCTGCTAAATAAAAGATACAATTTACACTTAAAGATAAATGAGTAAAAATAAATTGTACTATCAATATTAGGTAAAAAAATAAGTTAAATCTGAGAGCTGAGTATTCTTGAGCTTATAAGAGAATACGGTTAACTATGGTATATTAAATACTGGCACACAGGACTATGTGTCTCTGAGTGGCAGCAGAGCTCCTCCCTCTCTTTAAATGAGAAAGAGCTATAAATATAAGATATAAAAAATTATATAAGTTAGTAAAATGTTCACTTTATATATAAATTGTTTACAACAACGTTGCATTGAACGATAATACTATGTTTTGAATCATATTATAGTTCCAATAAGTATTTTGTTGAAATTTTTTTGTCACATAGCTTAGCTTATTCGGGCAAACATCAAAATTGTATTATGATGAAACGATAGGTTAATACGATTGTGATACAAAGGAAAGACAAGACTGCATATTTATTACATAATCGAATGAAAAATAAAACATGAATGTCACGAAACTTTCCAACAAAATTGTAAATTAGTGTAAAATAAAAAAGTATATAAGATCATCAAAATTTACCATTATTGTAATTTGTATATATTATAAAAAAGGTATAGAAGTTTAGAATCATTATAGCAATAACATATTATGTCTACCAACTCATTCATATCTTCATACAATCGCCAATATATTTATATTTATATTTATTTCAAACTAGTGTACTTTGGTTTCAATATGGTGTATCAAAAATGGTATATTACAAACAACATTAAATGCTTTTTTGCTTGAATATCAACTTACTGGTACTTTTTCTTTTCTTTTTTATCTAAAGGCAGTATTACAATATACTACTACATCCAAAATGGAAATAATTGCAACTAAAACCTCTGTTTATTCATATTTCCTAACTGGGAAATTCTTCATGACAGCAAATATTTTTTTTATTATGGTTAGCTCAGTACCGAACAGCTCTTGCTATATATATCAGTATTGAAAGACTATCACGAGTATAAAATAAACTGGCAAACTGATAATAATTTGATGGTGTAACTATCCTTTCTATTTTTTGTTGAAACAATATTATATTGTGACGCTTACACTCACTAAATTGACCAACGGATTATACAAATGATCAATACTGACGAAATTATACAACAGAATGTTTGAGACATCATAAAATATTAGGAGTAGAAGTGGAAGGAAAATTATAGTGTATTAGAACATCTAAATGGAAAAAGTATATAAAGCAAGAAGATATAATTGTATAGAATTTGTATATTTTTCATGTCTTGTTATTTCTGTCCTCAGAAAGACAAGCAGACAATTATAATATAGAATTTTATTATTACTAAAAAGAAAAGACAATGTTAGAATATATTCACAGCGATAAACCTATTGTTCATGACTTTAATATATTTATATTATTTTTAAGATGACCAATTAGTACTCCACTAACATTGTACCACTTTTAACTACAATGCCTGAATCCAATTCTACTACTTCTTCCGTTCCTACTGACACTGCCAGATCAGCTTTATCTGTTTCCAACTTACGTCAACATGTTCATGAATTATTCTATATATCCGTCACTTATAAATACTTTAACAAATACAATTTCTACAGTTCGTCCTTTTTCAATCTAGTTCCGAGAATCTCATTCGTATTCTCGCCTATGTGTCCGGGTTACACGAAACCTCTTATTTTACTAAATAAATGTCATTATCTGTTATGACTGTAATAAGATGCCCCGACTACGAAGAACTGATTGTGACTAAGAAATTAATAATACAACCAAGCCCCTTGCTGACAAATGTCTACAAGGATTCTAGAACAAATTCCAATATTCAAAAGATATAAAAACCCACCAGATTCCAAGATTATTTTATATCTTTCTCTTCTCGATATTCATATTTATATTTAGTTATATATAAGAACAAGTAACCTACGTATCACGAGTAATCTAAGTTATCTTCTAGTTATCCTATATTAGTTGTACAAGTACTAATACATCAGAACTAGATCTACACCCACGTCAATCATTGCATCCGTTACCCATAGTTACCTATTACAATGACATTTTAAAGAATTTGGGACTCCGTGGCCAAGCTGGTTAAGGCGTGCGACTGTTAATCGCAAGATCGTGAGTTCAATCCTCACCGGGGTCGCTTTTCTTTTTGCTCTTGTTACTTTTATACTTTGTCTTTGCTAGGTCTATATGGAACTTTGGTACGGCAGTTGAATAAGTAGTATCTGAACTCATATAATAATTATATTTTTATTTAAATAAAGCTTTGAAAGGATCCGAAACTAAAATTTAGAATTACGTAACAAATGTCCCTACTTGAATATAGTAACAGATATAATGATAAAGAAGTTTCAAATGAAATGCTGCCAATTGAGTTACGGATGATGAGAGAGAACTGTATAAGAACATTATTTAAAAGCACAGATTCCGGAGACATTATAAGTACATCTAATAAAATTGATAGTTTACTAGAATATGCTAGTGGTTTGCTGGAAACGGTACGATATACTCCCGATAGAAATAATACTAAAATATTTGAGGAAGAAGTTTGCATTACTTTGATCAATTGCTCACTCCTCTATCAAAGAATATCAATTGATATGACAAAGAAAGCATTAGAAGTAGATGGAGTTAAATATGAGTCGTCAAGAAGCACCAGTGGACTCTATTTAAAGAAAGGCTTAGGTCTAGCTCAATTTTTAAGCTATCAATCTGAAAATTTTGTGAATGATGCAATTAGGGTAAAATATTACAAAACTATTAACAGAACAATAATTGAGTTTAAATTCTTACAACAACTAGAAATTTTGGCTCTTTCAATGTTTAAATTGAAGAATAATCTCAAATCAGTAAGTAGTAACAAATTTGATTTGGAGACTACCAAACTTAAAGAATCAACGTCCTTGTCATTATTCTATGCTAAACTGGCAATCGGTTGTCTTGACACGACTTTACTATTGAAAGACAGTACATTTGTTAACAAACCATTAATTTCGTACCTTGAAGGGTTATCATTTCTGTTATTGTCAATGGATAAATTTAGATCTGACAGAACAGGTGTAGCGATCGGTATGCTAGAATGGGCGATTAATAACTTTTCTAAAGTAGTACCAAGAGATCAACTGACAAGGTCAGTGTTAGAAAAATCCCCATCTGGTAGTCTGAGTAATGGTACGTCCAGAAGTAAGGCTGTACTAAGCAAGAAAAAGGACCTCTTGAAGAATAAAGTCTTCCATACAATAAATACTACAAAAAAACAGGTACCAGTTTCAAGTATAAAATCAGAAGTACAACTGATATCGTTTTTGGATGAACAATTACATTCATTTATTATCCCTTTGATACCTTTATTAAGATATGTGTATCAGCATACAAATGATAACCTATTTTTTGAAAAAGTGGAAAATAGTGTGGTTGAACTGAAGAAATACTTTCCATCAGGCAAATCTCCCGAATTAGATGGTATTTTATGGGAGTTTTCAATTGAAGGTAATAGAATTCAGGAAATAGATATGAAGAGTCAAGATGAATATAATGGCAGCACTGGCCCAAACGGACCTAACATTCAAAAGACTTACTTCTGAAAAAAGGAAATCGTTAATATAGATCTGCATTCATCGTATTATTAGATATTCCTATACTATAGACTTCTTTATATTGTTGAAAACTCATTATATTGCATTAGAGCTCTCTTAAGTTAAAGCCCTACTGCAAATAATCTCATAGATATTACCCGACGGAAATAACAATTATAAAAAAAATTCGAAGCGCAAATATTTTTTTCCAGCTTTCTCTCACTTTCAAATATGTTTTCATTTAAGTTTCATTTCAAAAGAACCAATGACCTTCCAAGTTTTTAAAAGAAGTTGATGATATTATTTGTGTTTTTAAATCTTACAATTCTGCTTAAGGTTTGTTTCATATGAGCCTTGAGGTTTTAATGGGGATGGCGGTTCCTGCACAGAAAATTGATCTTGTTACATTCTTTGAATGATAAGGACGCTTAAATAGAAAATTCTGATTCTTTTGAGACAATTTGGAGGTTACTCTTATTCAAATATAGTTTTTTTATATATTCATGTTTATTTCTTAGATTTACAGTAAGATGTTTTTATTGTCGTCTTGCCTAATCCCATTTTGGTTGGGAATATGTAAAATGGTTGCTCAGTAGGAATTGCTTCCTTATCACTCGAATAGTAAAATGACTGAATCAAGGATATGAATGATATTGCCTTTAGAACTAAATGAAGTTCTGCCAAAATTGTTTGCTACTGCCTTTTCTGAGTCATTTTTTTATATCCTTATCTTTGGCAGTTTTTCAAATAATTAATATAGTCATCTAACCCAAAATCTTCTATCAAATTTGAGATAAACTATGCAGCTGCTGAAAAAATAAAACCATCATCAGCACTATAAATCATCTTTTAAAGTAATACACAAATTAAACGAATATATTTTTGTCTACTGACTAATTCAATATATTAGTGTTCGTTTTGTGCCTATGACTAATACCAGTAGAAAAATTATTGAGAGCAACAAACCTAGTAAAGTGTCGATCTCATTAGGGTTGAGCAGTAGTGTCAAATCAAAGAACAGTATTAAAATAGAAGAACAACAGTCCCACAGTATTGCAGATTTTGAAAATGACTCAGATACCCTGGGTCGTTCATATATGAAGAAATTTCTCTCACCTTCAAATACAACGAAGACCACCAATATCAAGAATGATAATAATTATTTACCACTGACTAATAATCTAAACGGTAGAAGAATACACAATGCTGAAAACATATATAGAAATACTGCTGCAATTTCAAAGGATTTTAATAATGAAGATCATATTATTGAGCAAAATAACTTAAATGATTTCATTAATCTGCTAGATGACGAAGATAATGACAGTGCATTAAAAGTTATTAAAAGTTCCAACACTGTAGAAGATAATGAAAGCAATATACCTATTTCGATTACCATATCACGCCCTTTAGAGACTAATTTGGATGAAAACGAAGAGACAAGGATGCTTGCCTTAGACGAATACGGTGATAATGACATAAGATTTTACAAATCTATTGATTCCGAAAATGGTGAGTATCCAATTACTACTATCCAAGCTACTAATGTGGATGAACCGTTATTTTGGGACAAATTACAATTATTTCCTTCTCAGTTATTACATTACTTTCCAGCTGCATTCCTTGGACTCCTTCTTAACGTACTAGATGCATTATCTTACGGGATGATTATATTTCCCATAACTGAGCCATTATTTTCACATTTAGGTCCTACTGGTTTATCAATGTTTTATATTTCAACAATAATATCTCAGTTTATATTCTCCAGCGGTTGGTCCAGTTTCCCCACAGGTATTGGAAGTGAGATGATAGAGATTACTCCATTTTTTCATACAATGGCCTTATCAATAATGAACAGCTTACCTGGTGAGGAAAATACAGATATAGTGATTACTACTACTATCTTCTGTTATGTGATTAGTTCTATCCTAACTGGTATCACGTTTCTATCACTTGGGAGACTAAAATTAGGTAAAATAGTAGAGTTTTTTCCTCGACAGTTATTAATAGGTTGTATTGGTGGTGTGGGATATTTTTTGATAATAACTGGTATTGAAGTTACTACTCAGACTTCGAAGTTTGAATACTCGTTACCATATTTGTATAATCTGTTCGCCAATCAAGAACTGTTTTGGAAATGGATGGTACCTGTATTACTCTGTGTGATATTGATATTGATACAAAAATGTTTCAAACATTCTTTAGTACTTCCATCATTCTACATTGTTACATTTATTCTTTTCCATTTCATAGTAGCAATAGTTCCTAGTATCTCATTACCACAATTACGTAATTCTGGTTGGATATTTCCAGTTGCAACTAGTAATTCGCAATGGTACGATCACTATAGATTATTCAATATTAAAAATGTGGACTGGATACTAATTCTAAAACAACTACCAACTATGATGGCTTTGACCTTTTTTGGAATTTTACATGTACCTATAAATGTTCCCGCTTTAGCAATGTCAGTTCAAATGGATAAGTATGATGTAGATAGGGAATTGATAGCACATGGCTTATCAAACCTAGTTAGTGGGCTATTTGGATCAATACAGAATTATCTTGTTTATACCAATAGTGTGCTATTTATAAGAGCAGGTGCTGATTCCCCAATTGCTGGATATCTGTTAATTGCACTTACTATTATTGTTCTGATCGTCGGCCCTGTGATAATTTCATTTATTCCGGTTTGTATAGTAGGGTCTTTAATATTTTTGCTAGGATATGAATTATTATTGGAAGCTTTGGTTGATACCTGGGGGAAATTAACCACATTCGAATACGGTACTATAGTTGTTATTGTATTGACTATGGGGATATTTGATTTTGTGTTAGGTATTATTATTGGTATATTAATTGCATGCTTCAAATTTTTGGTCGATAGTTCGAAATTGCAAACTATCAATGGGGAATTCGATGGTCAAGTTGCCAAGAGTACAGTATACAGAGATATTATTCAAACCAAATTTTTAAATGGTGTTAGTGAACAAATATATGTACTAAAACTACAAAATATACTATTTTTTGGAACAATAATATCCATCGAAGAAAAAATCAACAAGTTATTAGAGATCACTGACAAAGACATATCTAAACGTAGAATCAAATTTCTGATTTTAGACTTTAAAAATATTAACACAAACAATATTGACTACTCAGCTGCGGAAGGCTTTAATAGGATAAAGAGATTTACTCAAACTAAGAAGATAAGACTTATTATATCATCAATAGTAGAGAGGGATCACATTTACAATGCTTTCAACAAGGTGGGACTTTTAAGAGATGTCGAATTATTTAATGATTTAAACAGTGCCTTAGAGTGGTGTGAAGATGAATTCCTTTACCAATATAAAAAGATACGTGATAAAGCTAAACAGAGACTCTCCAACAGAAGAATAATAATAACAAATGATCAGAATCAAAATGATCATATAAATGAAGAGAATGTTGAACCTATGGATGGTTTTCACAACATGATGTCATTTCCTGTAAATACTCCACGAAATAATCAAATGTTCTCTGTAGCCCAGAATGTGCTTAGAAATGAAGAGCAGACAGCTAGAAAATTGAAAACACAGTTTCAAGATAAACCGCCAGTATTACCATTACTCTTACTAACTCTTAAGAAATATTGCCCCAATATAGCCTCCCCCAATAAAACAGTGAAAGAAAAAGAAATAGCATTTTGGACTCAACTGTGTCCATATTTCCAGGAAGTGACTTTAGTGTCTCAGGCGATGTTATCACATAACAATAATATATTCTTTTTAGTCGACACTGGGATACTAAAGGCTACTTACAATCTACCACAAGGTGTAATATATGAAACAATGACAAATAGAACGTGTTATGGTAAGGTAATCGGAAATCAAGCATTTGAACAAAGCACTGGAGAGAAATCTGTGCTACTAATCAAAGCGGAGTCAGACTCTACATTATGGGTCATAGATCAAGAAGCCCTAAAAAAAATGAAGATAGAAAAGACAGAATTATACCTTGAACTAGTTATACTGATAATGTCCTTAAAGGATATCAGATTTAAGGCACTGTTGGGCCATGCCCTAGTGAGTTCTTGAGCGATGGCACCCATAATAATAATTTGCGCTTTTTTAGCTTATCTAAAACTTTTTTTCCTTCCATTTGACAAATCGAAAATTTCTTGTTGCGGAAAATAAAAGTTCAATGGATATTCTGTCAAAAGATGCAGAGTGAATGGGAAATGAACTTGAATACTATCTAATTAAGTAACGTATAAGTGTATCGATTATTATCAAGGTTTCATTCTTTATTACAGATAATTTATAGCGAATATTTAAAAATGGATAGACAGCTTAGTGTTGCGAGTACCGAGAACGATTTTGATGACATGTCTTCGTTTTCATCTGTCGACTCGTATCAACCAGAACCATTCATTGGTGAAAACAATAAACTGGATTCAGATGTTGTTCAATTGAGAAGTAATGAACTAGAAAAGGTTAATACTGTTCCAGCAGGCCATGAAACTGATACATCACATATAGAAACTAAGTCTATACCTGATAATCGTTCTGGTACGAGCTCTCATACATTGCATAAAAAAGATACTAATACAATTGAGAGAATTGTAACCCAAAATGCCTTGAGTGACAATGTCGAGACTCTAGAATCTCTAAAGAAGAATAATCTTAGCCTGAAGAATTCATTTTCTCCTGATATAAACACTCCTTTGACACACATATCTACGAGTTCTCAATTTCCTGAAGAATATAACATCGAAACTGAAACAGGACTGATCAAGATGAAAACAATAGAAACTCTTAGAAGAGAAAATACAAGAACTTCCTCCTTACATAAAGTCTCCACGAGAGCTTCTTCAAAGACAAACAAATCTCATCATTCAAGCGATAGTGGTTACTTGAACGCTGATAAGCTGAATATGGCTGTTGAAAGAAACAAGAAGAAATTAGAAAAGATCGAAAAACACAAGAACCAGAAAGGTCTAAAAGGGTTCTTCAACCGTCTGTTTGATTAAACTATTAGCTACCCATATCTGAATTCCCTCTAGTTACTATGACTTGAAAGTGTTTAGCAATTTGATAAGCTCTGGAGCTTTCCTTCAAAACGTTAAAATAAGAGACCGATTAAGTGCGGGTCCGAAATCATTAGAGAAAAAAAAATGTCAATAATTTCTGTAAATGATGAGCTGACTGAAGTTAAGAGAGCATTCGATGCACTGTTAGTACTAGTTGTGAGATACTATCAAGACTACTAAGGATAATAGTGATTGACTGATACGCTAGAATTCATGTGTATTTTATTTGCTAGTAGAGCTCATCCTAATTATGAGCTCATATTGATATCGAATAGGGATGAATTTTTTGAGAGGAGGACTCAAGGAACCTGTTGGCATAATGAGGATTATATATTATCACCGTATGATATGGCTAAGAGAGATGTACTACCCGATGCTAACGATGACAATGAGAAATTTGGGACATGGGCAGGTATGAATCGTGATGGGAGAATAGCATCTATATTGAACTTAAGACTTAAGGAAGCTGTGGATTTGAAGGAGTTGGTAAAACCTAAATCTAGAGGAATGATTCCATTTGTATTTCTCTCCAAGAATACCAACCTGCCAATAAATAATGATTTTAAAAATTGGGACTCATATGAAAAATTCAATAAAAATTATCCTAACTTAAGTAACACTGGAGATTTTAGCTTTTTTTATGGTGATGTTAAAGAAGGGGAATATCGAATATTTGATGCATTAGAAAATACATATGAAATATTAAATGAGAAGAATGGTTCGAATATTGTACTATCAAATGACATATTTCAATATTATAATGATGATGCTGAGGAAAGACCAGTTTGGAATAAAATTAAAGAAGGTAGAGAAAAATTACGTACCTTAATAGATGAGACTAAAGATATTCCTGAATGCAATGTTGATATAATGTTAGAGAAATGCTTTGCATTAGCATCATCATGTTCAATTTCTTCAGATGAAGCAAATGAACATATATCATTACATAATGATCCTAGTATTGCTTTCAAAACAATTTTTGTACCACCGATAAAGAATAGATCTGATATTCATGTTGGATTAACCAAATCGGATGGGCAATTTTATGGAACAAGATCTGAAATTGTGATTTTAGTTAAAAAGGACAAGAAATCTGTTACTTTTGTCGAACATATTATTCATACATCAGATGATGATATAGATGTTTATTCAAGTTTACATCCAAGGGAATCGATACGGTTTGACTTTGAAATTGAATAATAAAATTCTAGTTTTTGCATACATAAAATACATAATGAATCAATATTTCTTTTTTCATCTGTTTCAAAAGAAAAGAAAGTAAAAGTTTTAGTACAGTTGTTTACCTGTGTATATTATGACATTATACATTGAGGAAATTTCCCTCACCTACATATCCAAATATTCTACAGTATATAAAGGTAATGCTTTTCTTTGTATGTTATTTCTCACGTTGTTGTTAATATTATTATTTTTATTTAGGCGGTGATTTGAAGTAATATTGTTTGAATCTAGAGAATACCATAATTGAGCATTTCTCTCAGCAATTTTAGCTTTTTTATTAATGAAATCGGATAGTTTGTTAAGTAAGGTACCGTCTAATGCAAATAAACCAATTGAGTCAATGACTAATAATAATAATTGGAATAATTGTGGTGTCACGATTGAATGATCATTATCATTTTCATTTTCAGTATCACTTTCAATAATAAAAGTAATAAAATTATGGATATCGATTTTAGGTAATTTTTTCAATTGTGTCTTAATTGTATCCTTTGTAAAATCTTGTAATATTCTCAATGAGATATCTAATGATAGTTCATTATTTTCAATGGTAAAGAGACCATTTAGAAGTTCGATTAATGGTATATTCGGACATGTAACAATAGCTTGTCTATATAATCTTGGAAAATTTTTAAATTTCGATAGTAAGCCGGTTGTCTTTTCAACGGGGAAAAGTGGATGAGTTAGCAGATAAGTTAATGTCTTTGGATAGTTAGAAGTGTTACCTTGATTAGATTTGATATAATTTTTAAAGATTAAATCTATGACATCGGATAGGAATTTTTGGTTAATTATGAATCTATCCTTTTCAGTATAATGCTCTTTATTGATATTTAATCTATCAAAGAATATTTCATCAAAACGATCAATTGAATTAATAGAGTCCTTTAATTCTGAATAAATTTCATTAAAGTTAATTTCTTCAAATGATTGATCTTCGATATTATCATTATTATTATCTTCATCGTCGTCACTATCATTTATTGGTAATTTTTTCAATACTAAAGAATCTTGAATAATCATATTAGACATTGATTCATTGTTTTTCTTGTTAATAAAATTAGTAAAAGATTTTCCTAATGAATCCTTCAACGTACCATTACCTAGATTTAGATTACACATTTCTAACTTTTGGTCATTATTTGAAGTAGATATGCCGATAATAAAAGAACCAGGTACAGAATCAATGATTTTAAAAGATTTCAAATGATTAAAAATAATTGAGTTGATGACTGTTCCTAATGATAAATCCAATAGGTATAAAGTGTTATCAATTGAAAGAATAATACGGTTATCATCTACAATAGTGAAAGAAGTTAAATTATTTGAGTCGATGAAAGGTATACTAATTGAGTGAATTAATTTTAAAGTTGTTAATTCATAAATTTCAAAAATGTTATTGATTTGAGAAAATTTAAATAATTTATTCTTAAATAAGGATACTTCTGAATTATTATTGATTTCGATTGATGGGTTAGAACGTAATTCTATGAATGAATTTAAATCGAATAAAGCGACTACATTATTTGATATTATTAGGATATAAGAGTCATCTATAACTTGAGCTTTCAATAAATCTTTATATGGGAGTGTATGAGTTGAAGTTGGTAAATAATCATTTGAATAAGTTTGAATGGTACCATTTTCCAATACTATTAAAGTTTTATCATTGTTCTTAAAATTATGAATAGCGATAATTTTACAAGGAACGTTAATTTTTTCCTTATCATTGAAGTGAAGATAATAATTTTTTGATTGAATAGTAGCAAATACGTTATTATGGAAAGCGGTAACTAATTCATTTGATGGGATAGGGATACTATGAATTAGTTTTGGAGTTGGATTAATTGTAAATTTTGAAATTGAATATTTTGAAATTGCAATATCTAAATTATTAGTGCCATCGAATAAACTATGTGAAGATAATAAAATTGGAGCTGGAGATGATTGCTTAGGTAGTGTTGTTATAGTGAATGGTAATGATATAGCAGACATGGCAGGTGTGTGGGAATAGTGAATGATTAGTTATGTTTTTTATGTTGAAGTTTTCATATATATCTGTATATGATTAACATATCAATAGATTGAAAAATAAAAGCGATGAGCTTGCTAAAATTAAAAATTTTTCTTTAATTTTTTTTTTCTTGTAATGGTTCGTTATGAATGATGAGATAGAAATGTATATAACAATTTGAATGGATTTGGATATTATATCTTTTAATATGTAGTAACGTTGAATAAATGATACGATGAGATGAAAGTTAATAGAAGTTGAGGGGGGATATGATGGAAGATAGGTATAGACAGCTATTGAGAGATGCACAACGGATTAAAATAGAGAATAGGAAATTATTAAAGAATGAAGGTAAACCCAGGGTATATAATGTGAAGGATACTGGTGAAGAAGAAGAAGTGGATAGCGGTAATGATAATGATAATGATAAGATACGAAGATTGAATATGAGTATGCAAGAATTTGAAAGGATTAATGAAAAGAATGGTGGTGGTGGTGATAGTGATAGTATTGATAATGATGTTGTTGTGAATACGTATAATAAGGAAATAAAACGAATGATGATTAAGAAGAAGAAGGAGGATGGTGGTAAAAAGAATAATATTGATAAATTAGTTGAACAATTGAATGAAAGTTCTAAGGAACGATATAAGACACTTGGTAAGAAGAGAAAGATACGAAGTGGTGATGATGACAATAATGATGGATATATAAATGATAAGAATAAACGATTTAATTATAAATTAAGTAATAATAAATAAGATATTTATTTATTTATTTATCTATCTATAGATAATTTCTTCTTCAGTGAAAACGGAGTAAAGATCATCATTTAAATTTTGAATGTTATTATTTAATTTATCAATTTTTGATTCATAAGAGTCTATTAGATTGTTTAATTTTGATTCATGGATATCATTTAAATTTTTCAAATTTGAATTAAAGATTCTTTCATTTTGAATTAATTTTTCATTATAAGAGTCCTTATGTTTTTGTTTTTCTAATTCAATATTTTCAGCAATTTTTGAAATTTTTAATTTTTCATTTGAAATTTCTTGTTTAATTAATGATAAATTATTTAATCTTGATTTAATTTCATTATCGATATTATCTAAATCAATTTGTAATGGATCTTTACCAATTTTTAAATTATTTAATTTTTCTTTATTTTCCAATAAATCAGTTTTATTTTGTTCAATTTGTTTATTCAAAGATAATTTTTGATTATTTAAATTTGAAATATCTTTATTAATTTCATTATTTTTAATGTTAATTTGATTTAATTTGAATAATTTTGCATCTAATTGTTGTGATAAATTGAATAAATTATTTGAAGTATCTTGATAATTTGCTGAAGTTGAATTCTTTTCAATTGATATTAGATTAATTTGATTTTGAATTAAATTTTGCTTTTGATAATAAAATTTTAATTTATTTAATTTTTGTAATTTGATTAATTGTGTCTTGTTTAAGATATTAATCTTGTCATCATTAAAATTTTTATTTGAGTCCATAATTTTTTTAATTAAAGAGTTTTCGATGACTTCGAAATCGTTGATTGTTTTCAATTTTAATTCATTCATTTGATTTTGAATTGCTAGTTTCTCATTTTCAATTGAATTAAATTTCTGTAAATAATTTTCATTTTCATTATTTAATTTTAATTTATTTTCATTTTTTAATAGTTTAATATTATAATTATTTACCTTTTTATCATAATTAATTTTATCATAGATTGATTTTGAGACATGACCAAACTTTGGAATATTAACTAATAATTCAGGATTTTCAGGAGTTGCCACTGGATTAGTAATTAATTTATTATCTTCATCTTGTTCTTGTTCTTTTTGATTGAATGGAACTTTTGGAGTTAAAGAAGGGTCAATTGGTTTATTAAAGTTGATCTCATTAATAATTTTTAGATCCATAGCATCATTTAATAAATCTTTATTTATAGGAGGAGGAGTAGTTGAAATGGAAGTAGAATTTGAAGAATTTCTCTTTTCGATTTCATTAATATTTACAAAAATGTTTGGTTGAGGTGGAGGAGTGATGATATCATCCTTTTCATCGTCATCATTTGAAATAGTGTCATCAGTAGGGTTTACAATTTGTTTAATTTCGTTAGCGTCATTTATATAATCTGGAACAGTATTATATTGTGTATCATTAGAAGAAGAAATGTTAGTATCATCCTTTTTGACTAATAAATCCTTTTCATTATAAATAACTTGAGAATCCTGTAGATATTTCAAATCTTTTAAATTCTTATCTAGTACCAATAATTGACCAGTCTGTTTAATTTCATTTTGAGATAAATAATCAGGGAATTTAATATCCTTAGCTATCTTATCATTCTTGTTAATATTCTTAAAACCTAGCTGTTTCGTCGATTGCTTAGTATAATTTGACGTAGCAGAAGTAGTTGGGAATTTTAAAGTCTTTTGATTCTGTAAGAATAATTTATCATTTTTTGATAAATTATTATTTCTAAATGGAGATTGATAATTATCTGATTGAATAGCTGATTTAATCTTAGTCAAAGAACTTGCCGTAGCACCACTACGAATTGAAGCAGTATCAGCAGTAGAAGCATTTGATTCATTTATAATCCTTGTAAAGGGATCCTCATCCCTGTTAGCACTAACTTTCATTTGAGACGCGCTGGTTCGAGATTCGAGCAAGAAAAAAAAAAGAAATAGTTCCAAGGGGTCTTTCTTTCCACCTTTCAGTGTGACTCCCAAAAAAAAAAAAAAAAAAAAAAAAAGAACACAACCACAAAGACAGCCAATGTGTCAATCCCCTATACTTTTTATATTTTATCTTTTTTTTTATATTCCATATGGAGAAAAAACAAGGGGCTAGAGATGGGGTCTGAGGTAACCTGAGCTAACCCACAGTACAGAAAAAAGCAACGGGAGCAGGGAGGAAGAGGGGCAGCCCAGACACCGCCCCTTGCAAATCTCGACTTCCGCATTCGGCAATTCCAGGGGCAGCACCGACTGTTTTGCTATTTCCTGTTTGGGCAGGCGCCGATGCCTCGGCATACCGGAACGTGTATATAAAGGGCTGCGTCTGTCAGCTTTCTTTTTTTTTCACTTCTGCATCTCTTGCATCAGCAAGGTCATCTTTTTTTGTCATCCCATCATCCGCATCTTCATCTCATCTCATTTCATTCTAAAAAAATGCTCGGTGTCGCTGATAATTTACTTCGTATCGTCAATGCTGTCTTTCTCATTGTGTGTATCGGTCTAACATCTGCTTTAATTAACACACAGTCTCGTCACTCTTCTAGGGTTAATTACTGTATGTTTGCTGCCGCCTACGGTATTGCTACAGACTCTTTATATGGTATATTTGCTAATTTCTGGTCTCCATTAGCCTGGCCTTTATTATTGTTCACTTTAGATTTCCTCAATTTCGCATTTACTTTCACTGCTGGTACTGTTTTAGCTGTTGGTATTAGATCTCATTCATGTGGTAATCAACATTACGTAGACAATAATAAGATCACTCAAGGTTCTTCTTCTAGATGTAGAGAATCTCAAAGTTTAGTCGCTTTCTTTTATTTCTCATGTTTCATTTTCATTGTTAAGATGGTTATGTCATGTATCAATTTAATTCAAAATGGTGCTTTCTCTAGTGGTACCTCTAGATTTTACTCTAGAAGAAGAAAGAACGCTCAATCTGATGTCGGTGGTGTTCCTTCCATTTCTCAAGTTTAATTCAATTTCATTTAATTTAATTTTACTTTAATTTTATTCAAGTTTATTCTTCATCACACTTTTTAAATTCTAATATCCAAGTTTCTTCAACTATTTTTTTATATTTCTTCTAATCATACAAAATTTCTTTGTTTTTTTTACTTATTTTTTTTTTTTTCTTTATTAAAATAAAAAATGATTATATACTTGTATATAAATATATATATCCTCACCTTAAAAAGAAAAAAAAAATTAATAGAAACAGTTTTTTACTTTCATTTTCACTTTCACTTTCACTTTCACTTTATATTTAACAAGAAATTCTTCTCTTCTCCATCATTCCCTTTCCCACCAGGTAAATACGTAACATTCGATGATTTAGATAACGTCCTTGCAATTTCCTTCGAGGCTTCTAATCTTCTAATTAATAATAACCCATCTCCAACTTTAGATAATGCCTTAGAGATATACTCCGCAGATTCAGCTTCTCCTTCTGCTCTAATAACTGATGCTTTCCTCTCTTGTTCCGCCTTCTCAACTAAAAATTTAGCTCTCTCTGCATCCTGTTGAGCAATTTGTTTTTGTTCAACCGCCTTAGTAAATTCAGGCCCAAATGTCATATGTGTAATCGAAACATCTTCTAGTTTGATACCAAATTCATTGGCTCGAATTGATAATTCTCTCTTGATTCGATCTGAAACAATCTCTCTTTGAGTAATTAACTCTGCAGCATCAAATTGAGCAACTATACTCTTTAACACTTCATTACCAATAGATGGTAAGACTCTCTCATCATAATCTAATCCCAAATCTTGATATATATTAGGTAATTTCATTACTTCAGGCCTATGTAATAGCCTTAACGTTAATGAAACCATCTGTAAATCCTTAGTACCTGTATTGGTAGCAATACTTTTAGGTTTAGTACGTACATCATAAATCACAGCTTTTTGTAACCAAGGAATTAAAAAATGTGTTCCTTCACCAATCACTTCTCTTTTAACTCCACTTATCCTATCAAAGATTACTCCACGACTACCACCCTTCACATCATACATTGAATAATCTATACCGGTTACTAATAAACCAATAGGTATAGCTACTTTACTCAGTAAATTAACTACTCTACTATTACCACCATTCATTCTTTCTCTTTCTCTGGTTTCTTTTCTATCTTCTTCTTTTCTAACTCCTTTATTGTTCTTATTTTTTTTTTCTATTTCCTTTATATATATATATTTTTGAAAAAACAGCTTATTTTATTGTATATTTTTTTCACTTATATCATATGCATATGCATAACAGTATGCAATGAACAGACTTATAAATGAATATAAAGATATCAAAACTAAATTATCTCATGACTCTATAATCGATCTCTCTCCAATAAATGATAATGATCTGTATCATTGGAATGCTTCATTTTTAGCCCCCGCAAATACTCCATATTCTAATCATACATTCAATCTATCGTTTATTATTCCAGCAGATTATCCACTTTCACCACCAATCGTATCATTCAAACCATGGAAAATGCCTCATCCAAACGTTAATTTTCAAAATGGCCAGATCTGTTTAGATCTCCTTAGTTCAAATTGGTCCCCCATCTATGATTTAGTCTATATTACCAATGCTATCATCACTTTACTCGAAGATCCTAACCCTGATTCTCCATTGAATCTAGATTTGGCTACTTTATTAAGAAATCATGATATTACAGCTTACAATGGCATTATTAACTATTATCTAAACTACTATACTTAAAGCTCTTCACTTCCTTATTAGTTTTTTTTTTCAATTTTAACATGCGTAATGAAAAAACTGAAAATTTAATGAACTATTTTTATATTTTTAAAATTTTACACATTCAAATCATATCACTTCTACTTCCACCACCACAACGCCCCTCCATTATGTCCAGGCCTACAATCGATCTTTCAAACTATACTATTCCTGAAAATAAACTCTCTTTAAATGGTCAATCACCATCGCTAATCAACTTAAAAAATAAATTACTATCAAATTTCACTTCAAATGATACTAATTTAACTGAACCTCTAATTATCACTCTATTCACTACAAAATCTGGTTTCTCTTCTTTAAATATATTAAACATCCTACATAGACCCACTGATACCTTCAATAAAAATTTCATTTCAGTTCATAATAATTGGTTATCTTCAAATAATAATCCATCCAAAAATAATTTTTATTATTCTTTAAGATATAATCATTGGCAAAGATTCCCAAACCATTACATGAATTATTTCTTACTCTATTTAATTTCAAATCCATTTATAGAATTGTCAATTAATGATTTTAATGAAAAAGAATTTAAATTAGAATTATTACCACTTATCAATAACGCATTACATTCAAATCTATTAGATGATCAAAATTATAACCTTCTGTTGGATTTCTTGTCCTTCTTTAGCCCCTTAATCTTATTACTGATAAAGGATTCAATCGAACTATTACAATTTAATTATCTTATAAATAATAGATATAAAAGATTTAAAGAATTCTTAGGTTTACACAACTGGTTCAATAATTCTTTAACTGTTGATAATATTAAAAGATTAAAATTACCACAATCAATCATTTACATTATTAATTTAATTGATTCCCCAAATTTCAAAAATACTAAAAATACTGATACTTTCATTGAGCAACTAATAAAATTAATTCAATCTGTTGACATTTACCCAATCTCAAATAATAATATCAATTTAATACTAGGAGCACTATCTTCATCGCCACTTCCTTCTCCATCTAATGAATCATTTATACAGGATTCCATTTCAATTGATTTATCTGGGAATAACTACCCTGATATAATATCTCACTCTAGGAAAAGGCATGAAATTTTATTTGATATCCTTAACAACAATAATTCAACGCTATCTCGATCTACCTTTTTAAATCTAATTACTTTAATCGACCCATTAACTCAACCATTACCAAACGATAAAAATATCATCTCAATAGATTTATTATATCAAATGTTTATCTCTTTATCTCATAATAACTATAACTCTTTAATTAATTGGAAATTCTTACTATCTTTGGATTTACAAAAGATAATCAATGCGTCAATGGTATTATTAAATTCTAACGATTATAATAAACTAAGTGCTATAAAGATTTATTATAATAAGGATTGGAAAGATGAATTAAATGTTTGGTTACCTCACGGTTTAAATAACCAAGATATAGAATTAATCTATATGTTAAACATCTTATCTGTTTACACGATTTACAAACTTCATTTAGATAAACCAATTCAATTCAACCCATTTCTAAGAACATTCATCTCTCTATGGAAAAACTTATCTCTAGTGATATTATTAGGATTAGAGATTGACAGATTAGAGGAAACTTTAAAGACTTTCAATACTCCAATTATAGTGAAAGCAACCATTAGAGGTGCCACTGCTTTAAGAGCAGTCATTGCAACAATCCTAAATAATCATGTGGATTTAAATTCTCATGATTTTAAACATGAATCTTTTAATAGTTTTATGTCTCCTCACGGTAGAAAATTATGTCAAGGGTCTCTATTAACTGATTTAAGACCACATGCAATTTCATTATTAGCTTTTGGTGAAAATAATCTAAAAGATATCACTGATATATTAACCGATTTACAAGCTGGTGATAGGTTCGATGAAGATGTTAGATATATGTTTGAATATGAATTTGATGATTATAATGATGTTGAATCTGAGACAGATTTCAACAATAAAAATAAATCTTCCATTGTAAATTACAAAATTAGGAGAAGATGTAAATGTATCTTTGAAGATGATAAAATGAGTGTAGGTAGCAATGGGTTAATTGAAGAAGAAAACTTAGACGATGATAATAATGAAGATTCATCCAATAAAAGAAAAACAAGTAATATTCATTCATCAAAATCAAACTTCTTTTTCGAATTCGATTATAGTGGAAAAGATTGGAGAGATGTGCCTCGTGGATATAACCTTTATTATTCACCAAGTTTTGAATTTATTAAATCGCCAGGGTTAGATGTAACTTTCAATTTAATATTAAAATCAACAAATGAAAGATTATCTCATACAGATTCTTTATTATTACTTCAACTAGTCGCATCGGCTGTGAAAAGAGAACAAGATGAATCAATACTAAAAGTTCATATACCTAAATCTACAACAAAATCATTAGATACAGGAACAAATTCTGTAGAGATTGAAAAAATTGTAACTACGGATGATATATATGAGATATGGTGCGAAGAATCTGCATTTGAAAGAATGCTTTTCTCAAATCAAGAACTTGCTTGGAAATTAATGGATGAAATGTTAATGTGTAGCGGATATAGAAGAATACTGATATGGTTCATTACCCACATGGAAATTAACCATTCCCTAATACAATATATCTTTGAATTGGTAATGGGATTCCGTGGTCAAGAATTTGACCCAAAGACTTCTGATGAACAGGAGAAAAAAAATCAAATATTGAAACAATTCATGTTGAACGATACATCATCTAAAGATGAAGTTCAAAAATCTGATAATGTTGAATCGATACCATTTTCTAGACAAGGTAATCTGATATTATCAAATATTGAATCAAAGATGCTTCTACAAGAGTTTTTCACAAATGCTGCGATATATTTTTCTACTAGTGACCAATTGGATGATGAAAATCTTGAAAGTATAAATGATGAGAATAGGGAAGTTTCCCTTTATTCAATTGGTTTAATCAAGTTGATATGTTTATTAGTGAAGACTTTATTAGATAATGACAAGTTTGATTTTACAAAATCTGAAAGTACATTTGAATTACAGACTCTTCTAATGAATTGGATTGGTATAATACCTGAAGCTCAGGAATTATTTTTCTTATTAAAGGAACAGATAACAGAAGATATCCCAGAGATGGAGTTGCCAAGAGATGGAAGGTCCAGCTTAGATAATAGTGCTGATACTGTAGAAGATGCTGAGAAGATATCCATTTTTGCCAATACAGATGAGAAATACTCTGGGGATGAGAATCATATCTCTTCCAATGATAAAATGTATACCAGAAAGATACTGAATTTATTACCGTCTGTCGAAGATGGTAAAGAAGAAAACCCAGCTCTTGAAACTCTGAAGGATTTTATGAAACATTATTCCTTTGAGAATGATAACAGTGCCAATGACAGCTACAGTAAAAAACTTATATTTACTGACAATGAGATATTACCTTTAGCGAAACATGAAAAGCCGATCCGTTTAGCAGAGTATTTAAATACACCGGTATCTACAGATGCTGAGAATGAGGAAGATGCAGAAGAATTTCAGCTTCATTTGTAATGCCCTAACAAGAAGAGGATAAGGAAAAAAATGCATATCTATTGTGAAAATTAAATATATAGAATTATATATATATAGTTTTACAAGAGTCAATAAATAAGTTTATTGCTCCAACAAACTTTTTATTTCATTTTCGAATTCATGTGGCTTTGTCTTTGAAGAATATCTTTCAACTACAAATCCTTTTTTATCTACTAAGAATTTTTCAAAATTCCATTTTATACCTTTTAATCCTAACAATCCAGCTTTTTGATCTTTTAAATAATGATAAACTTCATTTTCATTTTGTCCATTTACATCTATCTTTTTCAAGATAGGGAAAGATACTTTATATTTGTCTTTAACAAATTGTGCAATCTCTTCATCCGTACCGGGTTCTTGGTTACCAAATTGGTTACAAGGAAATCCAATAACAATAAATCCTTGATCTTTGTACTTCCCATATAATTCTTCCAACTCATCGTATTGCTTCGTAAACCCACATTTCGAGGCAACATTCACAATCAATGGGACTTTGCCTTTAAGTTGTGCAAAATCAAAGGGTTTTCCAAATCTGTCTAAAGGTTTTAAATCATAAAAACTGGTGGAAATTGATCTAGTACTAAGTCGTAAAGAACCATATACAGGCTGTAATCTTATCTGTTTTATACCGCTACTTAAGATACTTTTATAAATCATTATTTGTTTTCTATCTGTGATATTATCAAAGTTACGAGTGGAATATACGTGGAAGATGTATAAAAGTATGAGCTCCTTCCTATAAATACCCTTGCTATCGATGATTATCCTTTACATCTCGAGCTTAATTTCTATCCGGAGAACTTTAAACTCTGATACGATGATGCTCGTGATACCCAATATGGTAATCGCCGCGTCGCAAATTCAATTTTACTCTAGAAGAAAATATAATCTTTATTTTGTGTCGCCAAAGGTGTCAGACGATTCTATCAGTTCCATAAATCCTTCCAGCCAACATTCTTTCTCACAGCATCTGAGAACCCAGCTTTGTATTTAACCCATATACGCGCCAGTTCTTCTTGGTTACTAGCATTAGGATCAGTGGCTGAGGAATCGGAACCTTTCTTTATACCAACAAAATTTATTTTACCAGATCTGTTCTCTGCTCTTTTCTGAATAGCATCAGAGCTTCCTTGACTCTGGTTTATGGACGCATACTGTCTCTTGAATACATCTATAGCTTTATCATGATTGGCATCATTATTAAGTTTTGCCATTTTATTTCTATTTTCTTGAAGTTGCATTTGCTCTCTACTAACTTTGTCATAATGTCTCTTTTTGGCCTTGGATTCTTCCTGTTTAGCGTGCAATAATCGTAAGCTAGTTGGCCTTCGGGTTGTGAGTTCTTGTTTACGATTTTCCATCAAGAGAACAATATTATCTATAGGAGGTGTCACCGTTAAGCCTTGTTTTGTTTCTGAAAATGAATAGTTTGAATCTGATATTTCTAATTGGAAACTATTCATTAAAAGTAGTATCGCGTCTGTTATCGCACTTTTTACTTTAATGTCCTTGATATCCATTATGTTGGTTGAAGTTATATAATCTAAGTACGGTAGTATCTCAAAGATCAACGAGTTGTTGTCTAGAAATGACGCTATCGATGGAGTATTAGTGGTTATTTTTTGGCTTATCAATTTGATAATATCAAGGTTTGCCTTTTTCTTTTCACGATGTTCGTATTCGTTATTTACTATCCTTTGATCTTCTTTGTTCGCTATGTCACCAAATTTTTGAAAAAATGATAGTGGTACAACTGAGGAGTATCTTACTAATTCCCCATTATGTTCATACAAAGACTTTATCATTAAATCATGAAAGAAAAGCCAATCACCAATTTCAGAGGGCTTTCTCATACCGTTATCAGAATATTTTACTGAAGGGAACAATGTAAAACAGCCCTGTACGATTCTATCTACATTACCATTCATTTCAACTTGATGTAATAGTTCATAGAACTGATTTTTAATGTCTCTATGAGGATCTTTCTTAAACATTTGATTGACCAATTTGAACCACGAGATAGTGGAGTCCTTATTACTTGATTCCCATATATTGTTACCGTTGTTGTTATTTAATACAGAAGGGTTATTAGCCATGTTATTCTTCGAAGCAATGAACTGTAAATTATTAATACAGTTTCTAACATCACCTTGCGCCAGATCCATTAGTTCATTTATAGTTTTTGTGGATATCACTAGTTTCTCCTTTCGAGAAATGTGCTCTAGTCTTTCCTGTAATGAATTATCAGATGGCCTTTTAAAACTGATAATTTCACAGTGAGGTTTCAACTTTTCTAAGGCAGGAGCATATAAATTATTACAGATAGCAATTATAGGGCGGATCAAAATTTTGGATGACTTTTTCTTCTTCTTTGACTTTGATTTGGTATTGGAGTTAGAATTGAATTTAAGTCTATTCGTGGCACGGATATCATTATTTATTATGTCTATCAATACTTTAACGAACCCACTCTCTACGCTACCATCAATTTCATCAGCAACAAGGCATACGGGACTATCGTTAAAGGTATGATTGAATAATGTATTGTGCACCTTCTCTTTAACAATGGGACCAGCTCTTTCATCACTTGCATTTATTTCCGATATACAAAAACCTGCCTGTTTGGTAAGAACATGAGCAACAGAAGTCTTACCAATACCTGGTGGGCCATGTATAAGTAAGATTTTCTTATATGGTCTCTGTAATGGATCTACTTCCAACGATTCTTCTTTGGTTGATTGTTTCCATTTCGGTAGATCTTCTTTAAATACAGCTGGAGACCATTGTCGTAGCCAACCCAGTATTTTCCTGTTAGTCTTTTCATTACCTACTAGATCTAAGAATGATTTAGGACGCCATTTTTCTACCCATAGTTTCTGGGTTTTCTTCTTCTGCTTATGAACTTTGTAAGCTTCATCTGACTTATTGTTATCACTTTTACGTGATTCAATTCTATCTAATAAAAGATTTATGTCAATACCATAGGATTCATCTAATTTCCAGCTTATATCCTTATTACCATGGTCAATCGTATCAGCTAAATTGTTCCGGTCATGTCTAGATTCTTGGGTCTTCAGTTTCAAAGTTATATTCTCTCCAGACTTCGAGATGAATTTGAAGGCATCTCCATCTGGAAGTGTCTGAGTGCTTTCAACCGCACTGCCATCAAACAACGAGCTCTGACCAAGATTTCCAAACTCAGGGAGTCTTTCTAACTCCAAATTTTCTGACATGCTCCGGTCACAGTCCAGTGTGCTTGCTCAATTGTCACTAGTCGACACCAAAACTACCTTTTATTAGCATATGAAATCTTTAATTTTACGCGTTTGAGTTTATTATTGGGCTTCCGTTCGTAACGATTTCAGTTTAATTTTTTGTATTCTTTCAATGGACAACAAAACAAAATTGGATGAATCAATGAGCTGCACTTGCAATGGCTTTTAGATTAGAAGCTCTCTTGGGAACTTTTAGGTATTGAGTCTTTCTTTATTGCTAAGATATATCTTTATATAGGCCATAATAGGATAAGAAAAGAACAATGGTTACTGTATGTTTTGTTATATATCGTTGTCAAAGTGATGGAATGCTACTCCTTTTGGTTGTAGATCGGACGGTTATACTGAACTTTGGGCTTTGATTGGTGATCTCAATGGTATCACTGCCTAACGTTATACCTATATACTCGATCTTTACCATTGACTCTTAATTGATCTTTCTATTTACTAACACATTTTTGTATGGATTTCAACTCACTATCTACATAAAAAATTGATAAATCCTTGAAGATAATGTTGTTGAACTGAATCAATGCCATTATATTACTGGGATTTTCTTTCAATATTTTTATTATGTGGAAATCTCACATTTATCAACTATAGGCTGAAGAAAAGACTATTTTAGATTCATACCCACAAGTTTGTCCTCCTGGTTCTTTACCAGGTACTCCAGGAAACTGTGATGCTGCTCAAAAGGAAGCTTTAGACACATTAAGATCTGAATTAGAAAAGGAAGGTTATGTTAATCGTTTAGATGACTCTACTTTACTACGTTTCTTAAGAGCTAGAAAATTTGATGTTGCACTAGCCAAGGAAATGTTTGTAAACTGTGAAAAATGGAGAAAGGAATACGGTACTGATACAATTTTAAAGGACTTTCACTATGATGAAAAACCACTAGTTGCTAAATTCTACCCTCAATACTACCACAAGACTGATAAAGATGGTAGACCATGTTATTATGAAGAGCTTGGTGCTGTCAATCTAACTGAAATGCATAAAATTACTAATCAAGACCGTATGTTAAAGAATTTAGTTTGGGAATATGAAGCTGTTGTTAACCATAGATTACCAGCTTGTTCTAGAGCTTGTGGTAACTTGGTTGAAACTTCTTGTACAATCATGGATCTAAAGGGTATCTCTATATCTAGTGCATACAGTGTTATTTCATATGTTAGAGAAGCTTCTTTCATTAGTCAAAACTACTATCCAGAACGTATGGGTAAATTTTATCTAATTAATGCCCCATTCGGTTTCTCTACAGCTTTCAAATTATTCAAACCATTCTTAGATCCAGTCACCGTTTCCAAGATTTTTATCTTAAGTTCTTCTTACTCAAAGGAATTATTAAAACAAATTCCTGCTGAAAACTTACCAACCAAATTCGGTGGTAAATCTGAAGTAAGTGAAGCCACTGGTGGATTATACTTATCTGATATTGGTCCATGGAGAGATCCTAAATTCATTGGTCCAGAAGGTGAAGCCCCAGAAATGTTTTCTATGAAATAAGTGTCATGAAAATTTTTTCTTTTCATTCTAAATATAGCCATAATTACTCTTCACTCTCTTGATCTATCTCTGTTTCCTTTTACCTTTCATAATTAGTTTTTCCTTGAAATGTGAAACAAAATGAAGAGGTTATATATATTTTTATAATTATACATGGATCATCTAAGAAATACTTTAAGTATCATTAGCTAATACTTTAAATCTGAACTTTTTATTTTGATATAGTATACTTTGTAACAGATAGTAAAGAGAAAGAAATTTTATAAATATTATATCTATTAGGTGAAAAAATATAAGAAAATCTAGTTGTGACAATAACAAACTTCTTATTGTTGCATTTTCGATAACTCTTGTTTTTGAATTCCATGTTTTTCATAAGCAGGAATATCAAATTGCTGAGTAAATTTTTGTCCTGGAAGAATTGGGACAATTTCCAAGATATTTTTGATTTGTTCTTCTGGATTATCATTATCACCCATTGGTATATGTTTAAAGATTTCATATGTTAAATCATTACCAGGAGGACATTTTTTAAATAGCTTTGGATGAAATTCTACACCATCATCTACTCTTTTCTTTCTTAATATTCTTTGATAGTCTTCAATTTTGAATTTCTCTTCTGTAGCAACTTTATGATCACGAATTGCTAATGCATCAGTAACTTTCTTCCATAAGTTTCTTGATTCGTATTCACTTTGCTCTTCTAATGGACGAACTTTAGGTGGACTTGGAGAGTTCTTATGAGTATCAAATAAGACAGTTTTCTTTGCAGAACTACCTTTGTTTCTTAAATCTTTAATATACATTACATCATTCCATTTCCCCGAGATCTCCATTAAACTATGACCTTTATAATCTTTAATAGTACCTTCAATAGCATCATAAGTACCTGATATAAACCCCTTAGTCTTGAATTCTATATCGACTTGATAATTAGGGCCCTTTATGATCATATGATCACCTAACTCTATCTTCATCTTACCAAATAAAATACCTCTTACATACATGTTTGGTTGTGTCAATGTGTATCTTTCTGGATTCCCCTTTGAGTCCTTGATATCTAAAAATTGTAAGACAGTTGTACCGGCCATCATAGCAGCAGATGAGTTACCTAAAAATCTAGATTTTGGAATACATACCCCATCGACTCTTATATGAGATTCTGGAATCATATAAAAATAGGCAGACTCCGGAGGATGATGACTTGTTTGTTCAGCTATGTAATATGCTTGTTGCTTATTAGGTAAGTCCCAGTAAGCAGTAAAATGCTCACCTAATACAGGATTTAAAGGTTTCTTTACAGCTTTGGGAGCAATATGCCAACCTGATAGATAAAATTGAGTAATTTTAATAAATCTTTGTAATTCATCTTTTTCATCATGAGCATCTAAAATAAGCTGTGGAAATTGTAATAAATTTGTAATTCTTTCCAACATAGATTTTTTCTCTAAAATAAATGTTGGTAATGTAATTCTTGATAGATCAGAGCCTGGTCTTAGTTGAGATATAATATTTAAAATAATATTTTGCCCTTCTTCATCATTTTCATCCATATCATCAGTATTAACCACAGCTACATTCTTCTCATTTTTCGAAGAATTAAGCCCATCAGTGGATCCGTTTGTGGAATTATGTGAGCTTGATACAGAGGTACCCTTTGATATCTCCTTCAATTTATTCAAAGCCATATTTTATTGCTGTTAAGATTCCAAATTATACGAGAAAAGGTATCTTTTTAAATTCAGTTTTGTTCAAAAAAGCACACAAATAATTCAACGATACTAAATTAAGCAAGTTACTGACTAATTGATTGTGTACCCAAATTATAACCTTAAAGAATGGTGCTCTATACTTGAATATATTGGTCATTGGTTCAATAAAGGCTTTCCGATCAGGAGTTTCTCGTTCTATCCAATTCTCTGTATTGCCCGGCTTTTGTAGTTTCTTTTCAATGAAATTTCAACAATAGCGCTTAATTTGGCTGATAATTAGCAAAGTGCTTGAAGGTTGGCTGAGATGAAAGAATGATCATTGGTCCTGATGCAATGCTTGGATGTGTTGTCTCACTCGAAAGCAGCAGAGATTTCTTTGACTCCGGATATTGCCCCCGCTATGGCCTGGAGAACAAGTGAAGAGACAACAAACTTGTGCTATCTTTTGCATCGAAATAGTATGTGAAAATATAGTCGACTCTGTAATTCAGCTGTGTACCTGGTTATCCTAAGTAGTTATATAGATAACTAAGCTGTTAAGGATTACCAAGATTTACTAAAGGCTACCCTATGTATATCTTGTATATATCTATACATCTATAATGCGCGGTCATTAGCAAGAATAAGTTTTAAGCCCTGTGAACACTAGAGGTTGTTAATTTACGACTGGGATAGCGGTTTGAAAACATTTGATAGACCAAATTTGACTGTTGAACCATAACAAATGGATATTTTGGTTTTATATGATTCAGAAGAAGGGTCGAAGTTAAGAACTGAGTGAGACAGTGAAGGAAGTAATTTTGAAGAGTGGGGACCCATTCTTAATATCGTCGTTCATCCAGATGAATTTGAATAGGATAGTAATCCAGGATAACCTGGTATCATTAAGGTTATTTAGTCTTATTTATTCAAACTCAATAATAGTTTGACTCCAGTTCCATGACAGACTCCATTCATTAAGAGGCAAACCCTTAAATGAAATTCGTTGAAAAAGAAGTAAGTATGCAGGTAAAACCAAATGTAACATTCGATCTTAACTCAACAACACAGCTGATCTCATGATCGGCATGATTCTTCTATCTCTAAACATAAACTATACATGATCGCTATCCTGTAATGAATTCGATTGATTGAACTCAAAGACAGTTGTCATTGTATGCACACCTGGCCATCATTAGAAGGATACGTGTCGATCTTCTAACACAGCAAATATAATCCACTACTATCAACCAAGCATCGATTCTTCCAACTTTTCTGACCTTAAAATTAGCTGAGAAAAGTACAGATTTATTTAGGTGACACCAGTATTTACCATAGAAAAATAAGATGATAATAATTGTAGGGCATTGGATTAAAGACTTATGCTATTGTTGTTGTTCAGCTGGCTAAAGCAGTGTACCAACGTTTGATCAGCTTTATATAGTTATCCTCAAGGAATCTTGGTGAGAAATGAAGACATTCAATATCTGTAACTTACATAATGTGATGTCGTTTATACTTTGTATGTGCTACTCCGTTACATAATACTTGGAAAGTAACCAATGTAGTCATCCCTTGGTTAGTATACTGCCCATATAACTATACTAAGCAGCCAACTGTAATTGGTATTTATCGGTTGTATTGTATTCCCTCTGCACAGCTCATCGGGAACAAGTATTTCGCATTATATTCCATAACAGAAATCGGTAACGAATGCTGCTTTTTGATAAAACCAAACCCCACAGTGTAGATAATGTCACTTGGATAGCTGATAACTATGTTAACTCTAACTATTCAACAGTTGTCTTGTACAATTCAATATCAGAATAGAGCTCTCTATATTTATTACCCGGCATAATTTAGTGTAATGAAGGCAATATTGACAGTATTAAATTTTTTTTTTCGTTTCTTTTGTTGATTTCGTTTATAAGGAAGTTTCGATATTGAACTGAGTTTAAACTGTCACAATTGCAAGAAGAGATATACGATACTGAGCTGTAACAATTAGGGTGCTTTTACTTTCCTCTGATATTGGTTTCCCTTTTATGTCTTCCGTGTACTGATTTTGATAATTGCAAAGTAAAAGTTCTGGTTATGTCCACCAATTCCACTCCATCTGCACATGGATCTTCTAAACATGCGAACTTATCTGTAAAGACAAGATCAAGAAGAGGTTCCTCCTTGGGTAAAATTGATCTTGGAGACACCGTTAGGGGTCTATCTGTAACGCCTCATAATAATAATAATCATTTCACTAATACGCATTCTGTCATTACAAAGAAATTTTATGATATTCGAGTTAGAAATAATTTGAAATCTAATTTTATTACTAGAACTATCAATTATTATAGAGAATTTAGATCAGAAAATGTTTGGATTACTCCCTTATTAATCGTATTAACTGTTTTCGCTGCCTATTTCCTTTCAGGCAACTATACTGATACCAATCCTTTGCATATGTTCGTAGCGGTATCCTACCAATCGAAAAGCGATCCAACAATGTATGGGAAAGGTATAAAAGATTTATGTTTTGTATTCTTTTACATGATATTTTTTACTTTCTTAAGAGATTTTGTTATGGACGCTATCATTCGACCTTGGGCTGCTACAATTGACGGTGTATCAAAACATAAAGTTCAAAGAATGATGGAACAAGTTTATTACATTTTTTACTATGGTTGCTCTGGATTTTTTGGATTATATATTATGTATGGAACTGATCTATGGTTATTTGAAACAAAGACAATGTACAGAACTTATCCCGACATGTTAAATCCATACATCTATAAGATCTTCTATTTAGGTCAAGCTGCATTTTGGGCACAACAAGCATGTATTCTTGTTTTACAGATAGAGAAGCCAAGAAAAGATTTTAAAGAACTAGTTTTCCATCATATTGTAACATTATTATTAATTTGGTCTTCTTACGTTTTCCATTTTACAAAAATGGGTCTCGCTGTATATATTACAATGGATGTTTCCGATTTCCTTTTGGCTACTTCAAAGACTTTGAACTACTTAAATAGTAGATTCTTAAATCCAATGTTCTTTATATTCATGGTTGGTTGGATATACTTACGTCATTATATCAATATCAAGATTTTATGGTCTGTTTTGACTCAATTCCGTACTGAAGGTACTTACATCTTAAATTTTGCTACTCAACAATATAAATGTTGGATTTCTCAAATTATTGTATTTGTCTTAATTGCAGCTTTACAAGCTGTCAATTTATACTGGCTATTCTTAATCCTAAGAATATTATACTCTATAATAACTCAAGGTGAAGGTACCGATGATAGGAGTGATAGTAGTTCTGAAGAGTGTGAGGGGATAGATGAGAAAATTGAAGGTGATAAAAAAAATGCATAGATTATATATGTATATATATATATATTATCTCCATCCTGTTTTGTTCTAGTCTTTTTGTTCTGTCTTGTACCTGTCTCTTTTTATTTTAGTGCTAAGAGATGTCATAGTTGTAGGATAACTGCAATACCTTTTACTTTTTAGCCATATTTTTATATACTCTTTATTCCTACAACAATACATAAGTTCCTTGTTTGCTTTAAATTCTAGTCAATAGTTTACACTTTCTAATATACTGTCTATGCCAAAAATTAGCTAACATATGAAGCTCTTTACAAAAGAATCGTTTTATATTTACATGTAAGGAATACTATACAAGTCTATGTAATTATTCCTTTTCTTTTAACCTAAGGTTCAATCCCTTCTCACCAGCTCTTGACAACACACCCAGTAGTAAATTCACTGAACGTACGGAATCATCATTACCAGGAATAGGATATGTGACGTATGATGGTTCAGAATCCGTATCTATAATACCAATAGTAGGAACTCTGGCTTTCATAGCTTCATTTAATGCATTTCTATTTTCGGTTGGATTTAATACTACAAGTAAATCAGGCTTGACAATAACACTACTTTCATCTGGCGATAATGTTCTACCAGTAGGTTTATCATCTTTATCTACTTCAATTTTTTCCCACACATTTGATATTTCTGTTGGATTGGTTAATGTTCCTGGAATCCATCTTGTAGAAATAAAATAACCACCAGTTCTTCTAGCTGCTTCCTCTAATCCCCTCTTCTGCCCTTCTCTTGTTCCTAAAAATAAGACAATCCCACGATTCTGTACAATTCCTTCTATTATATTACAAGCTCTCTTTAAACATGACAATGTCTTATTCAAATCAATAATATGGATCCCATTATATTCACCATATATGTATGGTTGTGTGGAAGACCTCCATAATGATTTTGACTGTCCTAAATGGACACCTGATTCCATCAATTTTGCAATGCTTATCTTATCAATAGATAAAGGATTTGTAACGTCTCTGTTTAAAAAATATACATTCTTAATATCAGCACCCAATTTACCCATATGTGAAGCATGTTTTAATTGTCGTAAAAATAACTCCTGTTTTGTATATGGTTCGTCATGTCCAGATGGTTCAAGGTATGGAAACTGTTCCATAATTGAACTAGAATTAACTCCAATATTATTAACTACTGTATCGTTTGAATTAGAAGCAAAGTTGGAAAATTCATTTAGAAAATTAGTCAGTTCCTCATCTAATTGCTTTTCCTTTGGTGTCAATTCTGCTTCTATTACATTAGAATTAAGCTGTTGCATGTCTTTTATGGGGACTTTACTAAGATATTTCGCCCTTTCCATGATACCTTCAAATAATTCCTTCTGGTCAGACTCCTGTGCATCCGTATTTTCAGTGATAGGAGAAACAGGAGCTTGGCTTTGGACTTTAGGTTCAATAGTAGCTCCAGCATCTTTATGTTGAAATCTTAATTGCAGATACCTTTGCCTCATAAACAATAGATTCTTGTAACTTATGAAAGCATTTCGGGAACTACTTAAATTGCTCATTCGAATCATCTTGTGTGTGTTTAAATTCTACTTTCAATGATTCTTCGTTATGCTCTGAATTGTCTCTTAATTAGTGGATTTAGTTTAACCTGTAACCCTTTACTATTTAATTATTCAGCTAAAGAAAACATGAAAAATTTCGCAATGTTTAAATGAGATCAAAACATTAACTGCGAAGTGGAAAATAGTTATATAATGAAGTTTCAAAGAAATTTCTGGTTTGTGGTAGAAATCTTCAACGTTCCATGGATATTAATGACCAAATCAATGAGTTGGTCTTAAATAAGAACAACAATGGGAAAACTCTAATATTTGTGCTTGGTGAATCCTCGAGATGTGTAATAGAAAACGAACTACGGTCTGATATAGGAGCATTATCCTCGATTAATTCTGTAGTTAGATGTAGAGAGGATATTCAGGTTTTATTTTTGAATAGATTGCAATATCTGTTCATGTATTTGATGAAACTTGAGGCTGATAAAGCGGAGGATGGAATTGAATATGATAGTTTGATAATTTATGGGCTGGATGCAATAATTATTGGTGATAATCAGACAATGGAGTTCGATGCATCTCACTTACGACTAGCAAATCTAGTCTTTTCATCCCTTTTTAAAATTCATCGAAGACATGATTTGAATAACACGAAATTTATACCCTTTAATAATGATAGTGATGTTACAAAGAAGCTAATTCAAATTGAAGATTATTGGAGGTATATATGCTAAGATATAAATACTTTTATTAATTTATGCACTTATATATTGAAGACATTTTTATTTATACTCTTTTTTTATATATATAATGTATATAAATAGATAAGCTATTGTACAGTAAAAGATATGATTTTAGAAGGTGCTTTGGATATTTAAAACTTAGATGGAATTAAGCTTCTTGGGCAACATTGATATTCTGTTTTTCAACAGCTGAAGTCTCATTATCATAAGAAGCAATGACTTTAACTTTAAATTCAGAAGCAGCAATACCAAATTGTTTTAAGATCAAAGCTTGGCGAACATCTAATTTTTCACCTTTAGTACAAACTAAGTATGGCTTATCAATAGTAATCTTACCAGCCTTGATTTTTGTTGGAATATCGAATTTGTTTCTTAAAGTTGGTTCTAAAGAATGAACCATTGGAACATCATCTTCAGTTGGGATTTGACCACCACGAGAATAGATTATACCTTCTGGGATAGTAAAAGTTATTGGAGCCTTAGCATTAGGTCTAGAAAGGTCAGATTTAACGTAAGAGGAGAAGTAATCTTTTACGGTTTCTTCAGTTTCATTAGTAAATAATAGACCAGTGACACCGCCAACAAATCTAGATAACTTATGTAGATTTTCCTTATATTCATTTTCTCTAGTATCACCAAGAGCTTTAGATAATACTTTCTGTTTACCCATCATCAATTTAGAACCTACCCAAGCGGTTCTAATCTCTTGTAAAACAGGGGTTCTAACATTCTCCAATTGTAGTACCCAAACGTATCTGTATGTGTCTAATGCTTCTCTAACCTCATCGAAGATTCTTTCTTTGTTTTCTCTACCTTTCTTATCGGTTTGGGCTAAAGTAACTAGCTTTGAACGTTTAGATCTTGGCATTCTCGAGTATCTTTCTGTTTGTTTGTCTATAGAAGCTATTCTTTCATTGCATCTCAACTATGAAACTTCTTTAAAAGCTTGCGATGAGCTGAAAATTTTTTTATTTTCCATTATGAAGAAAAAAATTTCATTATACACGTGATTGAATGATAAAAATATGAAAATGATTTTAGTCAAAGGGGAACTTGATTTATTTAGCAACTTTAGTTAATTCTAAAGTGAGAGTAGTTAAGCAGCACACTGGATTATAGAGTGACTTTACCGAGCGTATGTACTTGGGTATTGCATCAGAGGCTATTGCATATACGTAGGGGTATTGTAAAATACAGAAGTGCCTAGCTGTACAAAATATTAATCTCGTTTTGTGAGAGTTTAACCGCTGAGGGAGATAACCTTATAACTAAATATATACAGGACGCAATAGGCCAGGAAATTCTTTGATAAATGAGTCTAGTTCCGTATAAAGATGACTCTTTGATTCTGGATGATCCAAACTCCCAATCCTTAGTTATTGTTAATCCACATGAAGAAAAGCTCTCTTTTTTTAAGAGAATAGCTGTACCGCAAAACAACTCGTTCACATCTTATGAAACTAAGAAGAATGATCCAATAGCAACTTACATTTGTCCTCAATGTGGAACCGAAATTTCTACTGATGATATAACTTCACGAGATAGTAACGGAAATTATTCGAGAAGGAAAAGCTTTAACGCCAATCCATCTACTTTTCATCTTTCAGGTAAATACTTTAAACTGTTACAAGCTGCTCATAAACAACAGACTTTACCAGATATTAACCCTAATTTTATACCTTCCTTAATACCTGAGGAACTATTTATCCCAGGTTATTTCCGTAAGTTCTTTACCACTTTATCTCTATTAGGCAATGGAGCGAGGGGCACAGTATTAAAAGTTGTACACAAGATAGGTGATACCAACCTTGGTGTATTTGCTCTGAAGAAAATTTCTATTGGAAATGATATGGAATGGTTTAACAAATGTATCAGAGAAGTAAAAGCGTTGAGTTCTTTAACTCATAAGAGCGCTAATTTGATAACTTATAATCACGTCTGGTTAGAAATGGACCAGTCGTATGGACTCACAACCGGTTCGGATACCGTATCTGAAAAGATTCCTTGTCTTTTTATTTTACAACAATATTGCGAAGGTGGGAACCTTGAGGACTGTATATTGACTGATGTATTTCAGAAGTTTCCAGAAAAGATATCCAAAGAAGACAGAAAGAAGTTATTTAGAAAAATGAGACGGCAAAAGAACTTAAAAGAGTCTATGTTGGGATTATCAACAATTCAAATCTTATCAATTGTTCGAGATATAGCATGTGGGTTAAGGGAGTTGCATGATATTGGCTTAATTCATCGTGACCTAAAACCTTCTAATTGCTTACTTTTGAATAAATATAGGGAATACGATGGTACTTCTTCGGATAGAGGGAATGTTATGATAAACGAAGATGATACTTCAAATACTAACGTTTTCCCCACAGTTGTTATTGGTGATTTGGGTGAAAGTCAATTGGAAGGTGAAAGAAGGTCAGCTACTGGTTGTACTGGGACCTTAGAATTCACTGCTCCAGAGGTTATCATAACTGATACAAGAGTTGACACCGTAGAAGACCTTAACTGTAATAAACATCGTAGTTATAACGAGTATACATTTGCTTCGGATATGTATTCTTTAGGGATGATTTGTCATTTTATTGTATTCGGTGAACTACCGTTTAAACAATCTACAAATTTTGATGAAATGAAACAAAATGTTAAACATTTTAAAGCTAACAAAGAAGAAATGATGGCAAGACACTCTGAGATGAACTTAAAGCCGGTTGATAATTTAGTATTTGAGTTGATTGAATCTTTACTGTCTTCTGATGCTATTAAAAGACCAAGAGCAAGAGATATTGAAGTATTACTGAATAAAGTTATTTTAAATGAAGATATTGATAATATTTATAATAGAAGGAACAGTAACATTACGGATATAAGTGTTGAAGACGATAATATAAATAGAACGTACGACGAGAACGGTAATACTATTAGCAATGTTACACAGAATAAGGAAGATGTCAAAGATGAAACTTTAGATTTAATAATGGCCTCCTCAAACGATGATAGCTATAAAGGACAAGTACTTGATAATTATGACTATCCTCTGTCACATAAATTGATTGTTTGTTATAGCTTGATGGTAGTACTTAGTGCAGTTGATATATGCTTGTCACCATCAGATTCATGGCTCAGATATATTGTTATGTTTTTATTAGGCCTTGCAATTGGTGCTTCCTCCCGCCATTTAGAGAAGATTATGGGTGGTATACTATCACTTACACTAGTTGTCGTTATCAAGTTTTGGTTTTATTGAGTAGTTCTGATATGCATATATTTAATTAATATATAACTTTTTATAACTTTTAGCAATGGATACAAAAAGTAAAAATTATTCAAGTGTGCACCACGGTCTTCCATCCTTAACCTGATGATGACAAAGTGTCATTTCCAGTTTCAGACCAATTAAAGCAGCGACAAATACACCAAATGAATCAGCTATTGAAACTGTACCCAATGCAAATTCAGTCTCCTTACCAGGAGAAAGATCCTCCGTAACATTCAAAAAGGTATTGATATAAGAAGCACCGCCTAGTAAACCTTCATACAGCACGAAAAACATAACGATCCATGGACTCTTCACGATAAAAGACCAAGACTGGAAAATTGCAACCATAAAATTGACTCCTTGAAGGAAAGTCAGCAAGTATAGCTTCCGTATTCTAAAGTAACTAGCTGTTGATCTCGATATGAATACACCTATCTGATATAATGTCCCATAAGTGACATATATATCTCTATATTTATGGAAAAAAATTGGCGTGGAATCTTTTGCAGTATCATTTAATGGAAACAGTAATGTTGGGGATACAGATTGATTGATCAGGTATTCGAAAACGTATACACTGGTTAAAGGCAACATATAAGGGTAAATTAACTTCTTGATTTTATTTACTGTTGATCTGAAATGGTCTTTAAGATCTTCAAAATTTGTATATCCCGCAGGAGTTGGTAGAATTACATCCTCCTCGACTTCTATATGCAGACCTTCTTCCAATTCAGAGTCATATCCGATCGGTTTATAGTCTGTTTTATTCAAAGAGAAGTATAGGAGGAACAAGGAAGGGGTTATTGTGAAAGATAGTAATGACACACGCACTGGAATATTTAAAATAGATGTTAAAAGCATGTATATCCCACTACCGAACAAACCTGCAGCACCAGTTCCTGAAGACCATCCGTTCAGGGAAACGGTCTTGTACTCATGGGTCAATTGTAAAAAAGACACTTCACCAAATCCAGAAGACATAGAAGCTAGTATAATTCCAAGCAAACTTATAGCTAGTTGGTTGAATGAAACGAAGAATATACCTAAGATACTCATGATTATTAAGGAAATAACTCTTACGTCATATTTGATTTTATGAATAAAAAAAGGTGATAGCACTTTAATCACTAGAGAAGGAAGTATATCAGCCAATAGTACAAGAGACTTGGGAATTGAAGGTCCTACAATATCCACTGCAGCAGATAGTATCACAACATATAGCAAATTGTTAATGAGACCAAATATCCAGAAATAAATATAAATTTGAGTATTTTTATTTTTCAGAAAGTTAAAATCAATTACCATTCGTACATTAATTATAAAATGTTGCTTTAATGTTTGCTACCATAAAAGCAGCGTATCTATAATGATGATTTTTATGAGTCCTATATCTCATCGTAAGCATCCTCTGATTTGTGAAGAATTCGATAAATCTTTGGAGACAAATATCGGGAATTGGACCTTACATATTTTCGGACTATGACAAAAAAAATAATGTTTAATTCAAACAAAAGTGACAATATTTACAGTATTGAATTTACTCAATAAAATCTCAGAATAATATATATTATTTGCGTATCAGTTTTAAGGGAGATGGCAGGGTATAATCTAGAGTGGTACATCTTTTATCTATATAAAGTTTTATAAATGAGACAAGTTTGAGATAATTATAAGTAATTCTTTAATAATCTTAATCTTTCCACAGCCTTTTCTAAGTAAGAATCTTCTTTACAGACAGCAAATCTCAATAAATTCTCTGCAGCTTTCTCATGCTCTTGGATGTAGAATTCAGTTGGTGGGATGGCAACCACTCCCAATTCGTTCATTAACCAATAAGAAATACGGAAGTCTTTTCCCTTCGACTTTAATTCATCAGGAAATTTATAGTCACTAGGTATTTTGACTTTAGAAAAATCGACAAGAATAAAATAGGTACCTTCTGGTTGTGTATAAGCCATACCTAAATCGTCGAATACTTCGGTGAAAATTGAGAATTTTTTGATATAATCATCCCTCATGTCATTAAAATATCCGTTCTTCATGGCAATTTCCATACTATTTGCAACAGATTCTTGGAAAGGAGATGGTGAAGCAAAGCAAATTCTGGTGTGTGCCTTTGCAGCATATTGTAAAAGATCAGGGTTTAAAGATACTATCCACCCAATCCTCCAACCAGTAGCAGCAAAAGACTTACCAGCAGATCCAACAGTTAGAGTTAATTGAGAAATCTCTGGTGATAAAGTTGCAATTCTGGTAAACGAATCGGTAAAGTATAAATGCTCATAGACTTCATCAGATATAATTACAATATTATTTTTAACACAAATATTTCCTAATCTGGTCAATTCTTCACGAGTGAAGACCTTTCCAATTGGGTTATGTGGAGTGTTGATAATTACAGCTTTAGTCCTTCCATTGATAGCCTCAGTCAATTTATTCCAGTCAATTTCCCATTCTTCACCCTTAGTAACTCTGTTTTCCAAATCTTTCGGTGGATTTATAGGAACATAAACAACTTTTCCACCATTCAATTCAATATTTGAAATATATTGATCAAAAAATGGTTCAAATACAATGACCTCATCTCCCTCATTTAGAATACCCATTAAGGCAGAAAGAATTGCTTCGTTGGCTCCTGTATGGACAGTAATGTTATCTGCAGTTAATTTCGTTTCATAAATTGGATTATAAAAGTTAATCAGGGAGTCAATTAATGATTTGCGCCCTCTAGTTGGAGAGTATTGATTAACTAAGGGTATTGTCAATGCCTTTTGAGTTTCTTCAATGGCAAACTGTGGTGGTGAGTAAGAAAAGAAACCCTGACCCAGGTTAATCATTTCTCTATCCTTATTATTAGCGTTTGTTGCAGCAACAGCAGCGGCTTCGTTGGTCAATGACCAGACATCTTTGGCATTGTTGTTAGTGAAATACTTATTTGGAACGATCTTTGGTTTGAGAATACTGCTGGTCATTTTGTTTTTAAGTATGTTAGTCGCTCTAATACACATTGAATCAAGTTGAGTATACCAGATATCTACAAACAAATCTAGCTCATGTACCGTTCAATAAATACCATATATATCTCATTCCTTATCGGTGAAAGTTGTCTACTGCAATTCACTTTGCATTGCCACACTTTTTTGTTAATCACATGACATTTTCTTTATATTGTTTTATATCATATTACTATAAGGTATTAAGAATTATACATATTTGATGTAACTTAAGCTGCTATCTTCGAGGTGAGCTCCTTGTCTGTTTCAGAAAGTTGTTCGTTGCACTCTTTCAATATGATAGAGTCCTGTTGGAGCATTTTCTGCAGTTCTTCCCATTCCGCTCTAGCATTACTTTGCGAAGTTGATGTAATAGTACTCAGTCTTGCTAGTTCTTTCTTCAAAAAGTTGAAATCATCTTGCACCTTCTTTTGGTGAAGTACAAAATTATTGAACTTTATAGATTGATTTCTAATTTCTTTGAACCATGCTATCTCGTTACTGTTAATTTCCAATTCTTTTAGTTTTGACGACTCATTAATCTTGACAAATTTTTCATTCATTATTCTGAATCTCTCCAGTAATTTACTTTGTTTCTCTATACTAGAGTTCCATCTCGCCTTTCTTTCGTCATAATTAGATTTTAAAGCTTTCTGTCTTTCAACAATCTCTCCTGCATAGTCCAGTTGTTTTGTTAGTTCATATTGCTGTTCCAATAACCTACTATGTAACATGACCCCTAAACTTTGACCCTGGATAATCTTGGAAACAAGATCATTCGAAAGCTCTGTTAATATTGCTAATTGGTTTTCATTATTATCGTTCGATAATGGTACTTGTCTATCTGAAGGAGGAATTACTTTATTAAAAGGTTTCTTTGAGCTCCTTTGGAAATTGTCATTGAAAGTCATTAACTCCGTAATAGGTTGTGAAAACTTTGGTTCATATTTAAAATTTACTTCTCTTTCCTTTCCTGTTATCATTAGGACCTCTTTCTTAGTTTTAACTGGGTTCGCCTCTGATATATCTCTAGCATAAACATGTTTTGGTGATGTAAAAATAATACCTCTTTGGCCTCTTACATTCCAAATGCCGCATGAAGATACATCATCCTTTATATCAAAGTCTGTCATTGTACTTAAAAACTTGAGGTTGACTAGTGCTCCTAAATCAGAATTACAGATTGCCTCAGAAAGAGCTGAAGACCATGATCTTGTATCGATATTAAATAGTGAGTTATTTTTGTTTTGAACCATTATCTGTCCTTCTTGCTTTGTATAGTTCATTATACTGTAGTTTCCGCTGTCGTTGTTATTCGTTAGCTTTACTACTTCAACAAGCGCCATAGAGTTATTGTTATTATATCCAACTATATCCCAAGACATAGAAAGTTCAAGGTCTTTGAATAAGAAAAGTAAGGAATTATTATCGAATAGCATAGCAAATATTTCATTGTCGTCTCCAATATCAACTGTTGCTATCTCTTTAGCAGTGGCACTATATAAGGCTTCAGGGAATGGGGCAATAGTAAATGGTCCCTGGAAACGAACGTATCTATTAACTGGATCAATATTAACACTGTTGACATTTTCCTCAAAAGAGGCTCTCAGCTTGGATACAAATTGAATTTGTCTTATAATGTTTCTCTTGGCATCATCAGTAGTTTGTGCATTCAAAGAGTCATATAATATGATTGATACATTCATTAATCTAATTATTTCCTTCTCATGTAGAGTAAGTTTTGACGGTAAGCATGGGTATAAGGCATAAATATCACCACCATCCGTAGTATTTAAAGCATAAAGTGTTAGGCCATCATTACCAAAAGTAATGTTTTGGATATCAGTTACTCTACCATCAAGACCCAATTGAACAAACTTTTCATTAAGAATTATTTTATTACCTGTCTCCAGATCGAATAACACTATGGTATCATCAGAAAGTAGAACAATCAAGGTATCATCGTTTGTGGCTCTTGGATGAAATAACATTTGCTTAAAAAAAACTCCAGTTGTACGTATAGTGTCACCAAAGTCTGTTTGGAAAGAGGACCTCATCATAGTTACGTCTTTATAGCCCCATGGAATTTCTATTAACTTAAAGACATGGGCATTGTAACAGCATAGATATTTCTCACAAGGGCTAATGGTGACGCTACTAATAGTCCCGGTTTTTAATGGCTCTACTTCCATACTATAGTACTGCTGTGAAGCTGCCTGACCCCATCTTAGAATATTATCTTGTAGGTGAACAAATCGAGTTCCATCTTTTGCTGTAAAGAAAAATCTAGGATTAGATATAAATGTCTGCTTAGGAGACTTGAATATAGGTCTTTGTTCCATAACAGATGAAATTTTTAATTCAGACTCAGCTGATCCAAATGGGGAATTACTCATTAGTGCAAAGCTTGGGCAATTGCTTTTAATGGAACATAAGGACTAGTTAATGCTTCTCCATTTTCTTATGCTATATTTTTTTTTTCATTACTCATCAAGAAAAAGAAGTTGAAAAATAATAGTATATATTATCAAAAGTGAATTTGAGATAATAATTGAATGAAATAGTATATAAAGGTATATCAAATACGAATAAAAATTGTTCTTGTATCTACTTTCTATAATTAAAATGCAGTAATATTTAAATTTTAGAGCTTTTAGGATAGGATTACTATTATACCTTCAAGTCCTATTTGAATTATGAGATTAATCAAAATATTCCAACCAACAAAGTAGCAGAGCTTAGGACTGAACACACTCCATATGAATAAATGGTATCTTAGTATAAAGCATGCAACAAGCAAACATAATCCTGTTACAGTATTGAACCATATTATGGGGATTTTACTCCTTAGATAATTTAACCATTTAATGCGTCTGATCATCTTGCCATTTTTCTCAGTATCCTTAGAGGAACTGTTGTATAATATAGGCCAGATAGAAACAATCCAATAAATCGAAGGGGCAAAGTTTGAAATCGACATGAGTACTCCTATCATATGTATATTGTAATTTTCAGGAACTCCATGGTATGCGTTTGATAAGTCAATCGTTGCGATAGAGTTTGTACCACCAAACTGGAAAAATGTAAAATTTTGTAGAATCAATGAAACAACCGATAGTAATTCTATATTGCGTCCGTATTCGTTTCTGATAAGTTTAAAAATGTAGTATTTCATTATTTCAAAAACCAAATATTGAGGAATATTTTTGGAGGAAGTCAAGAATATTAATAACAAAGTAATATATTTGGATAAATCCTTTACAATACTCGAAAAGTATTTATGGTTCCTTAATCTCGACATTAAAATTTTTATTAAAGACAAAGTAATTACAGCTTTAAAGAAAAAAGAGGCCATTGGAAGAAGTGCCTCCTTATATGGCTCATTAACCTTATTTGTAAAATAAAGGCAGAAACGCTTTAAAAATGGTACTAATATAGAAGGTACAGTTTCTTCATTAACAATAGCCCAGTTTAACTTATAATAATAACAGACAACTGATAGTATAAATGTGGATATAAAAGACCACGGATCATGAACATTATCAATCATACACACAAAAGCAACTGTCACCAAATTCAAAGTCCATTGTAGAGTAGTATGGGCTTGTAAATAGTTTCCGATAACATTCTCATATACAGTTTTTTGGCCAGTGTTATTCCAGCCACGTATTATTCTTGAGCAAAACATGATCATCAAATGGTCAAAGTATTTTCCCTTATTAGATGACTTCCAAAGGCTTGCAAATGTTAATCCGGTCAAAATCCACCACCATAATTGATGTTCTTCTTCTATAAAACTGCTACCAAAACATGAAATACCTAGAAGAAGAGAGGTAAGGAAAATGACTAGATAAGCAATGTTAGAAGCTTGCTTCAATGAAAAAAAGAACAAAACCTGTGCAACAAGACTGACAGCAATAAGACCAATACCGATACATAGATAACGGTAAACGTAGTTGGTGGCAGACTGAACGAGTTCTAATTGAATATCCCTCATATCTTTGTATAATTTCTCAATATCCCTATTGTCGGTAACATCTAAATCAATAATGCTACCTTCTGCTTTATTTAGCAATAATAATTGTCTATAGTTTTCTAGAACCTTGATATATCTTATCTCCTCATTTATAATTTGTAAGAAATCTGGGATAATTACACCAACACTGTTTTGAGGAATAGGTACATTAAATAACGATGCAATAGTGGGCACAAAATCCACTTGTTGGATTGGTGTTAGATATTGGAAGTCAAATGTATCTTTTCCATCCAGTCTTTCCAATTTAGTTGGTAACTTGATAAGTTTTTGTTTACGAGGTATTTCAAATTGCTTCAACTTTTGAGATAAGAATACCATAGCAGCTGATGTTTCACCGGCAGAAGATCCACCGTGATTGCCAACATCATTCATTCCATGATCTCCCATAACAACCATTAAAGTATCTTCATCCATGTGTTCATATAAGTTTTTAACAACACTATCCATCTCTCTATGCTTATCGGGCATAAATTGAGATCTTGCACCATCCTTATGGCCAATATGATCTAGACCTAGATAATGAAGTATTAAGACATCCCATTTCGAAACTTCTTCTAGTTGCTTGGGAATATGTCTTGTCACGTTTAAATCAACCTGTTCGAAGTCACTAACAAAAAAAGAGTTTGTCCCCTCATAAACATCAAACATATCAGGTGAAAAGAGTTTCAGCCAAGTATCATCACCAAAGAATCTCAATTTAAAACCATTATTCTGAAGCTGCTTTAACCAAGAGTCTGCACCACCTAAACTAGCTAGATCTTCTTCTTCAGCTACATTTAGGACAGCATCTAAGAAGTTGGGAGTAGAGCCAGTAGTTATACCTTTTAGTCTTGGTAAAGTAACAGTAGGAGGATTAGAGTATGCTGTAAAACCCCAAGCTTCTCCAGAATTTAGTTTAGAGTGAAGGAAATCAAAATTGGAAACCTCTGCATCGAAGACAAAATCACTTCGAAGGGCATCCACAACGACTAAAACCATCTTCTTGAATGAAGGCTCTGTCGCAACTTGCAATTCTGCTTTCAAATGAAATGTAGCATCGCCTACCAGAACTTCCTTTGGAGGAAAGAAACCCACTACAAAAAAGAGAAGACCAGCCAATTGGCAGCACAGCGCTACTATGTATTTTAGAGCATCCATTGGGAAAATTAGACAGGTGTATAGAGGTCCGAAAAGAACTACTTCTTCTTTAACTAGTGACTTAAGATACTCGAAAGTGCCAAATTCTGAGAAGCCTCACAAATTTCAAGCCAAACGCGCTTATTGAATGCTGCCATTCACATTAGAATGTTGAATAATGACCGACATTCCAGATAGTTTCTTCACTAAAAGATGGAGCAAATTCAGTAGAGGGTTCAATTGGGTCTTTAATCACAACGTAATTGGGTTATTACTCGAGAGCAACTAGGTAACACCTCTTTACAACATCTTACTCAGCATAGACACCCTACAGATTCATGAAGGACTTCAATGACTAACAACGCAGTGAAAAAAAAGTGGTAGACTGAAAAAATTACATAATGAAAGCTACACCGAAATATATATGTATGTTTAATATAACAGAAAATGTATGAACCATAAGTGAGTGTATCGTACTCTCCTCGAGATATATAGCTGAGAACTTGACAATTATATTAATTGCCTGGAAAAAGAAAGAATCTGAATAAATTTTGCTATAGGAAATGCCTTGTGTTTTATCTACTCAGTCTCATGTAGTTCATGGTTACGTAGGGAATAAAGCTGCAACATTCCCTCTTCAATGTTTAGGATGGGATGTTGACTGCTGTAATAGTGTACAATTCTCTAATAATACCGGATATGGTATGGATAGAGTATTTGGGAATATTACAAATCCCAATGATTTAGATCAACTATTGAAAGGTATCTTTATGAATTTTACTGACGAGTATGATGCATTATTATCGGGATATCTACCTAATAGAGACTCTGTACACTACATGGGTCTGCATTATTCTAAGTTTAAAAAGGCAAATCCTAATGCTATATGGCTGCTGGACCCAGTTATGGGTGACCAAGGGAAACTTTATGTTAATGAGGACGTTATTCCAGAATATCAAAATTTGGTACTTTCGGATGATAAATTAGTAGATATAATAACTCCAAATCAATTCGAATTAGAGATTCTTTATGGGAAGAAGATTACTTCAATGATTGAGCTCAAGAATGCTTTGATGAAACTACATGAAACCATACCGTTCATTGTCGTTACTTCATGTACTTCAAAATTATTTAATGATGATGAGCATATATATTCAATAGCCTCAAGAAGAGGTTATGAACCTGTTATTCTACGTGTACCATTTATAGATTCATATTTCACTGGGGTTGGTGATCTCTGTTCTGCACTTCTACTGGATAGAGTTTTCAAAATAATGGCTGATGGAACTGGTACCATGAAGTTTGAAGAACAATTTAATGATGTGTTAAATATCATTCAAGGGGTTCTCAAAATTACAAGGGAATCGACTATGGGTATAACAAAATCAGAAATGGGTTCTATCGACACTATGAAAAAAATGGAGCTCAAGATTATAAAATCTAGAGACTTATATGACAATAGAGCAAAAATCACGAGACAAAACTATATTTATAAAAAGCTGTGATGGATCTTTATATTTCATTCTTTAAAGCATAAATAGTATAATTATTTATAAATCATGTACATATACCTTTTTATCTTTAAAAATATATCTATAACTCAACAAGTGTTTTTTGAGATATTTTATCCCGTCCTTCATTGTTTTATGTAATAGTGTATCGCTTATGGGGAGATGAGCATTTGGAAGAAAAGAAAATAATGCCTTCGGATATTCCCATAAAAAGGAAAACAGAGTTTATGCAATCTTTACCTTATGGATAGTAATATCAGCAGGTGTATCATCCATGAAGAAATATTTGAAGAAGTACTCAGCTCCCAAACTGCCAAAGAAATCTAATAATAAAGTAGAGGTTAACTTGAATTTGAATACATCGTCCATTGGAACAAACTTCATAGCTTCATTCAGTTCAGGCATAAATTCAGTAGCACTGACAATAGCCAAAGTAGAGACACCTAGCAAACCGTAGTACATACCTTTATTACTTTGAATATTTTCTCTGAATGGCTCACCTTGATAGTTTACTGCAAAAGTAGAGACTTGTTGGACTAATTGGATAATGAAAATACCAGTATTCAATAGAGAAGGAGCAAACTCTTTCTCTAAATCGATTTGAGGTTCTCTTGGTTCTAATTTGTAAATTTCAGTTGTAATGTATATCAAAGTGACAATGTGAACAGCAAATTGAGATAAGATTGAACCCATAATATAGACGTTGAAAATACCAGCTTGAGGTCTTTGTTTAGATAACTTTTCTAATGGTTTACCTCTGGAAATACTTAAGAAACAAACGGATAGTAATAACCCTGAAACAGTAGCTTGACCATCACCGAACTTAACACCAGCCATGTAAATAATGGATAATGAATAAGCACTAATCAAACAGTTAAGAGCTAGAATCTTGTACATTTGGATAGTATTAACAAGAGCACAACGACCTTGACGAATAATATTTGTAACTGCAGCAACATTAGCTAATTTAGAAGTAAACGGAGCGGCACATGAAGCATCACCTAATTTCAAAGTTGGAGCTTCCTCACTTTCAGCATCACCAGCACTATTCAAAATCATAGAGGCTAAGTCACCACCACTTGGTTGTCCTTTGTCAGGAGTGGATGATTGCTTTGCTTCAAAAGGTTTGGCATTAGCTTCAGCAACAGCTTTTCTAATTTCAGGAGTAATAGTAGTACCTCTCTTTTCAATAGCGTTTAAATAGTGTGGATTGATACTGCTGGGAGGATATAAATGAGCAATTTGTTCCGGGACCATGGCAGGTGGTTTATTCCATCTAATTAAGAATTCACATTGTTTTTCGTACATAGATTTCATATTTTCTAGTCTTCTCTGTTCAGCAACCTTCTTTAAACTCTCTTCAGTACCATTTAGTAAAGCAACACCAACATGTGCTTGTTTTAAAGCACCAACATCATTGGTACCATCACCACACATTAGAGTTTGGTAACCCATATCCTTTAAAGTATTCAAGATAAATTCCTTCTGCGAAGGAGAAACACGAGCATAGACCCAAGTATGACGAATAACTTCTCTAATTTGTTTCTCATTTTTCAAAGCATTAAGAGCATAACCAGTGACAGCGATATCATATTTTTCAAACAATTCAGCAAAACTGAAAGTTTTATCAGAAGGATTAAAATTAATAGTAATGGTGTCTTCAACATTGTGGAAAGATAGATCTTCATCAGCTCCATTTTCCCTTCTATCTAAAATCAAAGTTTCTCCGGAAACAATACCAACTTCCTTGGCAACATGAACAGCAGTAAGTGGATTATCACCTGTAATCATGACGGATCTGTGAGCAGACTCATTCAACATCTTAATAGTTTCAATGGCATCATCTTTTAGTGGACAGTGGAAAATTAAGAAACCATTAAATTCTAAGCCGGTTTCAATATCATCACGTTCAATATCTTCAATTTTCTTTTGAGACATTTTTGGTAATTTCTTGGAAGCTAAAGCTAAGACTCTTGAACCAGAACGAGTAAAGGACTTATAGATATCATCATAATTCTCAGGGACGACAGACAATCTTTCACGGATTGTTTCTGGAGCACCCTTGACAGCAGCAAACAAATTATTTTTATGAGAGGCAACAGATGATGATCTCTTTAGAGCGGAGGAGAATTGGAAACGACGTAAAATAGAGACATCGCCAGTTTTTTCTTTGTGGGTAACATCACCATGGCCAACCTTCCATCCTAAAGCCTTCAAAGTGGCTTGTTCCATTGGATCACCAACAACTTCACCATCATCTAATTTAACCAAAGCATGGGCAGCACCAATTACTAGTACAGTTTCTTCAGGAGCGTCAGCAGCAGTGTATAGATGGCGAATATTTCCTGCATCAGTGGATAACCCTGCTAAACCTTCGAATACTAAATCTTCACCAGTCAAAGTACCAGTCTTATCGAAACAACAAACGTCAATTCTACCGGCGAATGGAATTCTGAAAGGTTCTGTACAATAGACATAGAACTTAGATAATGCAGCTAGAGAACTGTTGACAGCCATGGTTAATTCCATTGGCAATTCAGGAGGTACGACAGAAGTGATAATCAAAATACAATCTAAAATTAATTTGGATTGAATTCTACCCATTTTAGTACCTTCAATCCAAACATACCAAGAGGCGATGATAGCAAAAATTAATAAGAAGAGAATGAAGAATAGTGCTTCCTTATTATCTACAGAAACACGTTCGGCAGAGTAAATCATCACTCTAACCAAAGAACCTTGGGAAGTTTCGAAACCAGTCTTTGCGACAATGGCGATGACACCAGAATCAGGTGGAGAAGGAATAGTAGAATTACCTGTCTCAGATGGTTTAACCTGAAGAGCTTTGGTACCACCATGTAAGAGAGCAATTTTATCGACACCTTCAATTTGTAGAGTATCTTCACCTGGACGTAATTTGATGGATTCCTTTAACAATGGAGTAGATTCACCAGAAAGCATAGCTTCATTAACAATACAATCACCATCAACTAAGATAAGATCACAAGGAATAGCACTATCCTCAGCAGTTCTTGTAATAGAAACAACATCCATAGGTAACAATTCATCGGTTTGTACAGTGATCCATTTACCATTTCTAAAGACGTTAATTGGGTATGGTTTAATACCCATAGTTCTAAATTCCTTTAGAGCAGTAACACGTTGGAAAACAGCAGCGGCTTCCATTGAAATAATCATAAATAAATTGAATAATGAATAATACCAGAACTCATCTAATAACCATAGACCAACACAAAAGATTTGGAAGACGAATAATGGTGCAACAGCATGTTCTTTGAATAGCTCCAAGAAGCTAGGAATTGGGATATCGAAAGAGTTTTGTCCGTAAAGTCTTCTTAGATGAGTTAAATCACCAGAATGACCTTTGAAAGTAGTGAATTCCTTAATCTTTGGAGTTTCGTCAATTAAAAATTTTGGAGTAGAGAAAGTTTCAGTTCTGTCATCTAACAAAAATCTCTTCTTTTGGAATTGGAAGTAAGTTTGTAAACTACCAGCTTCTTGAACTGTTTGGATGTCTACAATGTCATCAGAACCGTTGTTTGGAGTAGTAAAAATTAAAATGTGGGTGGCTTCTTCAATAGTCTTAACTTGAGAGTAATTAAATTTTGCAGCAACCTTAACATTCCATGCAGGCATCAATAAGACTAAGATATTTAGGGAAATAATGGAGCCTAGATAAACAAAAGTCCATTCAGGACCCTTGATATAACGCTCATATTGTTGTAAATAGATTTGAGCGAATGTGGCATACAATGGTAAAAATGGTAATATGTATGGTCTACTAGCCCATGGTCTTGGAACCAATAGCTTTGAGTCTCTAACCAAAGGACTATCTACAAATGATTTTAAAGACATTTGTATAATACTACTGTTAGGTGCTTTCTAGTAATTCAACAATAGAAGCAAATCAAAAGATAGTTGCTTTCATGCTTGATATACTTTCATCAAAGATGTAGAAAATTCATTCTCGGCAGCGCCTTTTGCCACAAGCTGTCTTTTCCTTGTGTGGAATTTTTTCAGCGACCAGCATCGAAACACGTACTGAGAAAACACTTATAAGAGAACATTTATTATGTACTGCTAATAGACACCATGATAAGATATGAAAGATACTGACCAAATACTGAAGGTCTGGGGTAGTACTAACTATGTTGTTATGTGTACTTAAGTAGAGTATGGAATACTTCGTTTTTTTTCTGGTTTGTGCATATTGTCGCATCGAATTAATGTTGAACTGCTGAAAAGTTATATCTGATTGTAATATGACAAAAACTAGGAGTATCGTTTAGTATCTTGCACGATTATTTACAGTCTTGATCTTAGAATATATATATATATGTATATTATATCTAACGGTTTAGGTGCTAACTTAACAAGTGTATAATCAGATATGCATGTATCTGAGAAATCTTGGTTACTTTACCAGGGTTGACCCTGTATGAATAGATGAATGTTTAATGCTATATTGAAGAGTTAGATAGTTTGCTCTTTGGAATGATGATGAAGAATTGAAAAATATGAATTGCTTGATTTGTTTATTTATAATTTGTTCATTTCTTATTTAATTCATAATGAAATATTAGTGACATGAATAACATTTGAAAAAATATACAAAAATCATTATTAATACATGAGAAAATACCACTACACAGATATATAGAATAATGGCACTTTAAATTGAATAAAATCGAGAAAGCGATATATATATATGTACAACTTTTATTATTTCAGATTCTCCAGACTTTACCATCTGAAAGCATGATATTATTTCTCTCCTCCATAAAGACTAAACCAGCTAAGTATTCTGAAGGTGAGAATTTTTCTTCATCAGGTAATTTTTGGTTAATCACTTTGAATAGGTCATCAATAGGGTATGACTCCTCTTCAAATGTTTCACTTTGTATGATGGCAGCCATTTGCCCTGAAAATAAGGCCAATCTACCAGTAGATATAGTTCCTGGTTCAATATTATTAAACGAAATAATAGGTTCTCCTTCTCCTTCGCCGTTATCTTGAGTACTTTCAACTTGACCATCAATTGGGCCAAAAGAAGCGATATTTGGTAATTTTGGACTTGAACCAATATCGGCTAATGGACCACCTGTAGTCGTTCCTTGAGAATCAGGTTGGTCTGAACCCAATATTTTTTCTCTACGTCTCGGTGACACTCTTAGACCTTGTTGCAATCTATCTTGAAGATCTTGTTCTTCATCTTCAGAAAGTGGCTTCATCATACCTGATTCATTATCATTTTCTTCGTATGGAATGTCACTTTCGTCTTCCTCTTCTTCCTCTGGATCATCACTGAATTTCAATTTTCTACGTAGTGATGACTGTGAGGACGCCAGTAGAGGAGTAGATTTCTTGATAGGAGAGTTAGAATTACTTCTTGAATTTCTAACTCTTTGTTTTTTCTTAGGAGATTTTACTGGTGATCTCTTTAATAATATAGATTCTTCAGAATCACTTCTTTCTTGTTCACCATAAATATCATCACCAATATCTTCACCTAATAGAGCAAATCGTAATAGATTAGCAGCAATGTTAGCGTCACGTTTATTTACAGTTTTTGATAATCTAACTTTTGCATGAGCTGTTGATAATCTAATTAAAGTTTCTAAAGTTCTTGCAGTGATTGGAGATTTCTTGGTATTTTCATCATTTCTTAAATCTGCATAATTTTTAACTATCACATCGATAGCTTCTTTTGTTAATTGTGGTATAACTCTTTCCTTTGCATAATGTATATATTTTCTTAAGAATGGTATTGTTACAAGGGATGGAATTTCAGTACCGTTATGATTACCTTTATTTTTAGCTAATTTTGCACCGGCTTGTAATAGAGGATTGAATTTTTCGAAAATCTGATTATTTTCATCATCATCATCGTTGTCATTATTATTTTGAATATTTGAATTATCATCATTATCATTTTCCACACCTACAGCTAATGATAAATTTAATTTTTCTCTAATTGGTTCACCTTCAAGGTAACCCGGTGGTAAATATCTATGAGTTCTAAGGACATGTTCACTAATTGAACGATCTCTAATTTCATTAATATCATCGGTGACCACGAATAATAAATCGAAACGAGATAGTAAAGAATCAGGTAATGCTATATTTTGATGAGGATCTCTGTTTACATCGTATTGTCCGAATACGGGATTAGCAGCAGCGATAACACTACAACGAGCATTTAGAGTAGTATGTATACCAGCTTTAGCGATAGTAACAGTTTGTTGTTCCATAACTTCATGAATGGCTACTCTATCTACGTCAGTCATTTTATCGAATTCGTCGATACAAACGATCCCACGATCAGCAAGAACCATTGCACCAGCTTCTAATCTTCTTTCACCCGTTTCTCTATCAGTTGTCACAGCAGCAGTTAAACCTACACCTGATGAACCTCTACCGGTAGTAGCAATTGCTAAGGAAGCTGTATTTAGAACAAATCTTAATAATTGAGATTTAGCAGTGGATGGGTCACCTACCATAAGAATATTAATATCACCTCTTAAATGAGAACCATTTTCTAAGTTTTTCTCTACACCACCCATTAACATAAGTAAGATAGCTCTCTTTATATTTTCATGACCATATATAGAAGGAGCTAAAGATTGAGCTAAGATATCGAAGATATCATTTCTCTTAGCCAATTTATTTATATTTCTAATATCGAAATCAGAGAGTGATTGTTTTGCTGATACACCTGTTGATCTTGCATGTAATGGATAAACTGAGTTACCAATGATAAGGGTCTTGAATCCATTAAGAGAACCAGATCTTGAATCATTTTGATTAAGGCCCCCAGCCCCTAAAGATTTGAAAACACCTACGATATTGATTCTATCACCCGGTTTAGTTTTATCTACTAGGTCATCATCTAGTATTACATCTATTGATCTTGGTAATTGACCAGCAGGGGCCATTTCTGGCATTTCTTGTACAGTGATACGTTGATGATCTAAATAAGTTGAGTAACCGTATTCCGTGGTAAGTTTATTACCGTCAGTATCTTCAGTTGGATATATTGCAGGAGTTGGAATTTGAGTTGTTAAAGAAGTAGTAGCGTCAGTGTAGTCTCTATAATGGAATCTACCTGTCTTTTCTGCGTGATGAACGGATCTAATTAATTTTGGTCTTACTAGAGAAGTTCTTGTAACTATACCTTCTATAGAGACTAATTTGTTTAAGAAATTTGAATTAAGAGTTCTTGGAGAGAGAGAATGAGCACCAAAAGAACCATTGAATGATAAATGCCATGATTTGTTTGAAGTAGTGGAACTAGTAGTGGTGGAAGAAGAAGGAATATCTTGTAAAGAAGCAGCTATATCTGATAAAGCTTTTTCAGCGGGAGGTATGAAATAGGAAGGATCAGAGAGTATACCATTCCAGTAAGCTCTATCGAATTCTCTTAAATCATCTAAAGAGATAGTAATTCTTAAAGAGTTAGAATTTGATAATTGAATGGATCTAATTTGATCTTTATAAGAATTAAAAGTATCTAAGAATTCTTGAAATCTACGTAATCTATCTGAGAATACAGCATCTGGAGCAAATGAATTATTATCAATTTCGTATTCTGATTGATCCATTGATATATGAAAATGTTTATTATAATTATTATTATTATTATCTTGCTGTTGTAGTGATTATAAGAATTGTATGAAAACAGAAGAAAAAGAGATTGATATTCAAAGTAATATATAAGAAAATTGGAATTTAAATTAGATTAAACTAATTAAAATAGCAAGTATTAGATAAAAATTTTCTCTAACGAAAGGCGGTTGTATAAAAATTTCCCGAATGGGTAAACAAATTAAACGTGTCAATTAGAATACCGTAACGGGTAAAAGCAAAAAAACAAAGAAAGGTAATAGAGAAAATTAAAAAGGGTAATAAAAAATGGAATGTGAGTTATATAGAAAGATTATATAAAGAATGTAAAACAAAAAGATAAATAAAAATAAATAAAAAGAGAGAAAACCCTAATCATTTCTAGCAGTTTCTTTGAAAGAAATAGCAGCTTCTTCACCCATAGCAGAGATGATAGTGACCATTAAATCCTTACCTTCATCGAAAGCTTCTTGGATGTTGTCACCTAATTCACCTTCTGGGGCCTTAACGTCATCTTTAGTTTCACCGTCCATGTTCATTAAAGATAAGTAACCATCATCGATATCTAATAATTGGAATTCGTTTCTCTTTACGACAGGAACTTCCATGTTGTGAGTAGAAGGAGATAAATCTTCTAATTTCTTGTTTGTGAAGATATCGATAGCGACTAAATGGACTTTAGCGTGACCGTGCTTACCAGTCTTGGAAGTAGACATGTCTACGATTTTACAAGGACGACCCTTGATGACGACGAACCCGTTCTTTCTTAAAGCGGAACATTGTAATGGGTAAGTAGCGGAGGAACCGGCGTCTACAGTTTCGAAAGTGTGATCTTCTTCAGCCATTATGATATATGAGATAATAAATAAATATAAATTAGATTATAGGGTAATGCAAAGTTGGGGTTGGGGTTTGGGGTGGTTGAAGTATAAGCAGAGAAATACGGTACGATGAGCTGAGGTAAGCCAAGCTTAGTCATGAAGAAAGGGAAAAAATGAGAGAAGTGTTGGAAATGGGATGTGTTTATATAAAGTGCAGAATTGGGAGAAAGACGTTCTCCAGTGGAAGGGAACGCACTCTGTCCACTGTCCATTGCATCAACAACTATACGGGACGGGCTCCCTGCCCCAGAACACCGCGCACAACATCCACGGCCATATATCGGCGATGAAAAATTCGCTGCAGACGCAAGCGATAAAAAGTTGTCAATTGAGTTGTGCTACTAAACTGCTACTAAACTGCACGAACCCTAACGCTTTCTTCTTTCACTGCTGTCGCTGTCTGGGTATCGCTCGAACAAGTAGAAACAAGGCTGCCGTGTGTTTTGTTTCTCCACTATTCCATTTCTCTCTCATTGTCTTACTCATCCACATCACATAATCAAACTTGCCCTGCCTGTCCACCGCAAGACTTCTTTTTTCGCTTTCTCGCTTTCTCGCCACCCACAGACACACTTTGGAGAATATGAAGGAAAAATAACAATAGTACTGGTTCTCTTTTTTTGGCACAATAGCATTGTTATATCTCTTGTACTTTTATTACTTAGTGTATACAGTCTCAGTAAACTCTTGCACAGGTCCACCAATTCCCAATGATTTCAGTCACTTTCAAAGACTTCAAAAAGGAGAAGACTTCTCTGGAGATAGATCCAAATGATACTATAGAATCTGTAAAGGATAAACTATCAAATATTAAAAATTGTTCAATTGGCCAAATTAAACTTATCTTCTCTGGGAAAGTATTACAAGACACTAAATCAATTGCTGACTCAGGTTTAAAAGACAATGACCAAGTTATCTTGATGATTTCAAAGAAAAAATCTCCTACTCCTGCTAAGATTACCGAGAATACTGATTCAACTACCACAGAAGAATCTACCACTGCTCCGGCTGCTGACACTGCCGCTGCTCCAGAAACCACTACCACCACTACTACTACTACTCCTGCTACAACTACTTCAGACCCGGGTTTTGTTACAGGTACTCAACGTAATGAAACGGTTGAAAGAATAATGAATATGGGTTATGAAAGAGATCAAGTAGAAAATGCTCTAAGAGCTGCTTTCAATAATCCAGATAGAGCAGTCGAATACCTGATAATGGGTATACCTGAACATTTACAACAACGTTTACAACAACAAAATCAATCAAATGATACTAATACAAATACTGATACAGATGCAATGGCAATTGCTAATACTGTTGACCCAGATCACTCTACAAATGATGAAGAAGATTTATTCTCTCAAGCAGCATTGAATTCAAATCAAAATAATACCAATTCTTCTACTGACCAATCGGCTAATCCTCAAGGTTCAATCGGTTTAACAATGGAAGATTTATTAGCATTAAGACAAGTCATCTCCGGTAACCCTGAAGCTTTAGCTCCTCTATTAGAAAATTTAAGTAACAGATATCCTCAATTACGTGAACAGATAATGAGTAACCCAGAAGTCTTCATCTCAATGCTCTTAGAAGCTGTAGGTGATAATTTACAAGGTATGGATGAATTCACTGATGATACAAATGATATACCTACTGGTACTATAACTAACGATAATAATAATAATGATAATAATAATGATAGTAACACTGAACAAGCACAACATATTGAAATATCCCAAAATGATGAACAAGCAATTAATCGTCTGTGTGAACTAGGTTTCGAAAGATCGATAGTCATTCAAGTTTATTTCGCTTGTGATAAAAATGAAGAAATTGCTGCTAATATGTTATTCACAGATTATTATCAAGATTAGAAATATATATATATATATCTATATATATCTATATATACGTACATATATATGTAACTATTATAACTTTTTTTTTTACCTAAATTTTTGAAAATTCATAATAACAATCATATCTCTCTTCAGCATTAGAAACAAAGGAATTTCCATCTCTTATAGCTAATCCAACACTTAATCCAGCTTCCTTTGCAGCATCTAATTCTAATGGATTATCACTCAAGAATAATACATCCTTTGAACATTCACTCATTCCAATATCACTCAATATATTCTTATATGATTTAACTTCTGTCTTAGTACCAGATGTATTTATATCAAAATATCCATCAATCGATTCATTTAAATCAATCGATGTATCATTTGAATCACAAACATATCCAAATAATAATTTTTGGGCCTTGACAGATCCACTCGAATATATATATACTTTATCCTTACGTCTAATCAAGTCAATAGCATCTTTATACACGGGTGCCTTAATAGATCCATTATGATACCCTTCATACCAAACATATCCTTGCAATTGTTTCAAAATAGAATCCTTAACATCACGCCTCACCAAGTCAAGTATATGCCTTTGCAATTCTTCTTGGTCTGAGATACCAAATTTCTCTAACAATTCTCTTATAGTGGAATCATCATGATCATTCTTAACTAGTCTCGGTACTTGATCAATGAAATATGGGAATAACACCTCTTTCACAAAGGATATAGGACATACTGTTCCCTCGATATCTAACAAGACAGTATTAAACTCTCCCATCTCTTCCCAATTCTTCAGTCAATTTCGATCCCTCCGTATCTCATTTACCGTGCAATTGACAGATTCTCATTCTTTTCAAAAACAATTCCATTCAATGTGATGCGTTTACTAATTTGCTCGCTCGCGTTCAAATTGAGACATCTCACACAAACACGGAATTAGCAGTTATCGGTCTATCTATTGACCATCCCCATTGTTGATCCCCTTGGCTCAGTTTCCACTTTCACTTTAACCTTCCCTCCTCCCATTCTGATTATTATGAGATTCCTTTCCTTTCTTAATTTTCATTATTTGAATGATCCTCCCATCCAATCAGATCTTCTGTTTCTCATTCATTCTTTCTCTATGAGGATTGCCTTTCAAATCCCCCTCTGTCTAACCGCGCTCGAGTATCTCTTATTGACACTTTATATATAACGTTCTATAATTCTTGATATTTAAATATTCTTGTTTGCCAATTTTACTTTTTATCTAAAAGTTTTTAAGGGAGGTCTTCTAAATATTTTAATAGTAAAATACAAAATTAACACAAAATAAAAAAATGGCTAAAGGTGCTGATAAGAAAAGTAGTGGTGGTGCTGGATCTGAAAAGAAAGGTGCTACCTTATTCAAAACTAGATGTTTACAATGTCATACAGTAGAAGATGGTGGCCCTCATAAAGTTGGTCCAAATCTACATGGTTTAATCGGTCGTAAGACTGGTCAAGCTCAAGGTTATTCCTATACTGATGCTAACATTAAAAAGGGTGTCGAATGGAATGATGAAACTTTGGATGTATATTTAACTAATCCAAAGAAATATATTCCTGGTACAAAAATGGCTTTTGGTGGGTTGAAAAAAGAAAAGGATAGAGCTGATCTTATCGCTTATTTAAATAAAGCAACAAAATAATATATTCCACTTCTATCTCTCCCTCTTTATTACAAATATATTTATTCTATTATGACATGACATGTATATATCTATACTTATTTATTATTTAATTTTTTAATAACATATAAAAAATCTTTCGATTCATTATAATTTTTTTAATTAATTACAAGTGTCTTAAAAAATAATATTTAACAGAATGCTCATGATAATAAACATTCCATTACTTCTCATATCAGTTACACCATTTCCTGATACAGTGCTGGATGATGAGGATGCTGAAGAAGATACTGCTCTAACGCCAGAAGCTGCACTGGCAGATGAACTAGAAGATTTTGATTTAGAAGAACTTGAATTTGAAGAAGAGGAGCTAGTTTTGCTAGAATGAGAAGAGGAACTAGATTTGGTTGATGAGCTCGAAGAAGAAGAAGAAGAAGAAGATGATGATACACCATAATCTGGATCTAATCCTGTACCAGCACTACTTCCTAACATAACTTCCGCATCAGTGACAATCACGTCTTTAGAAAGGAAACTGTCAGAACTACCATAAACATATGCTTCTGTACCATTTTTTTTCGTTCCACTAGGTGGATCATAACAGGTAATATTTACTTCACTAACAGCCGCATAATAATATCCTGGATCACTGATATCAGAAGCATTCCAATTAATTTCACCACCAGCCCATGCAATAGTACCTGGTGGATTAGTAGAATTACCACCAGGCCAGATAGAAATACTTATTTTGGCTGGAGTCTGCGGAAATCTATACAAACCTGTTGTGGAGTTATAAGTTTCATTCTTAAATAATGTTCTACCAATAACACCATCTACCGACCATGTGATATAATCTTCATGCCAATCAACTTCATAATCATGATAGTTCGCGAAAGTGTCACTAGTAGAAATATTTGTACTATGATTATAATTTAGAACACCTTCCCAATAATAATTCGTTTGAACATCCAATAAATCAGCACCAACCCATTCAAAATCAATTTCATCTTGCACTCCCGAGAATAAAATAAATGCTGTAACAACACCACCTAAATGAGAAGACTTTAATCTTGCGGCAACCTTACCATACCATATTGCTCTAGTTGATGATAATACAGTACCACCAGAATATTGTGGCATAGCAAGAATTAAACTATCTTCATCTTCATAATCCATAATATAACCGGTGTAAGTCCAATCTGCTGAACTAACATTACCAAGGTAGGTATTACCATCTAAAATATTCGAAGAGTAATTGCTAAATTTAGTACTAATATCTTTACAAATTGGATCAGGCATACAGGAGTCAATACTGTAGGAAAACATAGGATTACAATTACCTAGACAGAATTGACCTGTACCACATGTCCCAGATTGTGAACAACATGGATACTTTTCTGGACAGGATACTGTTGCATTACAGTAATATACGTCACTAGCTTCAGCTTGAAGGATGTATGAAATTATACTAAATATACAGAGCATCCAACTCATTTCTACCTATATATTTTTGACACTTCTTGATAAAGCAAAAACAGATATCGCTAGTATCTAATATGCCTTCTCGAGAATACGCTCATTTCAATATATAAACTCAAATCTTGAAAAATTTCCGTTTTATACTCATCTCGAGAGTTGCTTTTTTATTTCCTAATCGGGAGCTAATATTGAATTTCTTTCGAGGCTGAAAAAATCTTAATCAAGAAGGTGACAAAGTGACATTGGTGTTGTACAGCATTTCTGGATGATATTGATAATATTATATCATTGACGCAACAATCCAACGAGATTAATTACCTAGTGTTCTGCACACATACGTTTATCTACCCTACCTATTTACGTATATATATATATATATATATATATATATGAGTATACCATATATTTAGTCTCAACAGTTGAAAGTCTTGACTATCTTGTTCATGTGTCTTCTTTGCAAAATCTTAGTGAAATATCTATCAGAGCTGCAAGAAGCACCCCTCACTTTTCTTTGTAATGAGACTATTGTAAATATCATAGTTGTTATTGATATATTTCAAATGTTTTTGCTTCGGATACTAATAAATTCAAATAAGTGCATCACCTTAGCTGCATATTGTTATGCAATTCCACTTGCCTAAGACTCAATCTGAATCTTTCCTATCCCACGCACCTGTCCATCACTGTCTTCAGAAGACTCACTAGTAATTTCAGTCGTATTAATAGTTGGATGCAACTCTAATTTTCTTTCCTCTATATATTCATCTTCATCTTCATGATAATTATCCAATTCAGTAGTATATTTGATTCTATTCTTAGATGATAACATATGACTAAATGATTTTTGTTGTTCTCTGATGTTCCAATTTAGTGTCCTACTGATACTCTCGATAAACTCGTTAGAAGATGATTCTACAGTAGGGAAAGCATACGGACTAGCAGAAATAATTATGTAATCACCTCTTTGTAATTCTATTCTATTTTTACCATCAAAAGCTACCCAAGCTGTATTCCTTGATTTCAATGGGACTCTAACTTTCAAGTTCATACTCTCTGGTAATACAATAGGTCTAAAACTTAAGGTATGCGGACAAATAGGTGTCACAGAGATAGCGTTGACACTTGGGTAAACTAACGAGCCACCAGCACTTAACGAATATGCAGTGGAACCAGTAGGTGTGGCAACAATTAAGCCATCAGCTTGAGCAACAGTCATCAAAGAGCCATCACCATATAGTTCTAGCATTGAAATGAATGGGCTCGGTCCTCTATCAATAGTGACTTCATTTAGGACATGATATTCTGCAATCTTTTCCACGTAGCACACTTTATTACCAGTTTCAGCATCAATTTCTGTACAGCGCCTATGGAAAACTTTGCATTCTAATCTCATTCTTAAATTAGTCTTAATTCGATGCTCTAAAATTGTTGGCAGTTCCTCTTTAAAGTTTCCATAATTAAAGTTAGTTAAAAAGCCTAATGATCCCAAAGCAAATGATATGGTTGGAGGTACATGCTTTTGAAACATAGTGGACGCAAATAATACAGTACCATCACCACCTAATGTGATACACAAATCGAAGAAAACATCATTTTCTTTAACAAAGTCAGCGTTCCAAAATTTTAATCTTGAAGTCTTACATTTAGAATCTAAACATATTTCAACGGGTGCAAAATGTTCTGAATTTTCAAAAATATCTTCTACATAAACGGTCATCTTCTCATAGTTAACAAGAAGCCATTCAACTAGTTCTCTAGTTAGATAGATGAGAGAAACATCATTTGTCTTTGTAATAATCATAACTTTTTGTACCTGTAAATGAACTTTAATCTTTGAAATATCTTTGTTTAGCATTCTAATACCGTAGGCAGTAGTGGCAAATTCAAAATGGCTCTGACTAGCACTCAAGGAAGGTCCATTATTATTTGATAATCTCCGAATTTGCTTTTTAGCTGATTCCAAATCACTCATAACTCGCGATTCAGCCTCTGCTTCTATCTCGTCAGCAATAGCAGATTCATCAGCAACAACATTTATTGCAGGCGCTGAACTTGATTTTAGGCTGTCTTTTAGAGCTAGGCCATCGAATCTGTTTCGCAGTTTACCAATCGTCGGCTTTGTATTGTTATTACTGGAACTAGACATCGAAGAATTATTCATAATGTCTTTGCAAGTATCTTCTCCACTTGAAGAACCACTACTACTTATTTCTGACATCTTTAGTTTGTTAAACCTCGACTATTATATTAAATTTAGTAATTGATAGTATTTAGAACAATATACTCATAAAAAAAATTTAGTTGTTCAAAATATCTAAACAATGAGCTTGTCTTTTCTTTTTCTATTTAATGCTCTGATGAGTAAACAAAAAACAGTAATCCTTAAGCTTTTTATAAGTTTCAGGTTTTGACCAGTTAACTTGAATGAAAAACCACGTATTCGAGTGAAAAAACTATCTTAAAGATACGTGTTACCATCCTCTGATCCTCATTCAACCTTTTTACTATTGTTTTGTCATTTTTTTTCATGGATAAGATGGATAATTTTTCCACTAGTGTCTAATGAGAAAAAAATCCGATAAAGGTTTGCTACAGAAATTACGCTCAAATTGATAATCCCATCAGATCAAATAGCAAGGGTTCGCTACTGGTTTTATGCTTGCTCTTCAAAGGTAATACAAAAGTTTAGTTTATTGATACATTTATTTTATATTAATTGTATATTATATAGTTTTAATTTTGTTGATTAACGTTTATTGATTAGTTTGTTGTGGTGACTTCCTTACATTTCCAATTAGAGCCGTCTAAAAGCGGTAGAGAGGCACCTAAACACCAACCTAACTCATTATTGGCTATGGTTTGAGCAGTTTTTAGTTCTCTATGTAATGGAATATCATAACCAGTATGTAGTAAAGAAACTTGGAAGGATAAATCCTGACAGAAATGAGGATCATTCTGTAGCTCAGTTAATGAATCAGCGACTCCAGTGAATACACTGTTCCATACCTCCTCGCCATTACAGACCATTTTTGATAAATCTAGTAATTCACTTAAAGTAAAAGATAACGGCATACCTAATGGACGAGTTCTATCGTAGAAATAGGAAAAGATGTATAAATCGTTGCTTTCTTCAAATGTCTTAACTAATGAAGGTTGATGGACACCATTGAAGGAACATGGTTTTTGTTCACATTTAGCTTCTTTGTTTAATATTTGATCAGCAAGGAACCTACATTGAGCACCAGCAGCAACTTTTGGACCTTTGAAATCGATGGTATAGGTGTAATCACCTATCTTTACGGACTCCTTTGGAGCATCTACTCCAGGTGGAAGACATGGTGAGGTTAAAGAGTATACTTTAGCGGTATCACCTTTAGTGATTGTTCCTTCAGTGATAGCATTTTCAACTAAGATAGAATTGATCTTATTTCTACCTTGCATCAAACCGTAACCTAAATGAGAGAATTGATATAAAGTGTAATCATGACCAGCAAATGATAATTCATATTTATGTTCACCTTCAGCCATTTTTTCAGTACCTTTGAAAGTTGGTTCAAATACAATTTGAGTAGAACCACCACCTAAATCAAATACAGCACTGGTTGGTAATTTTGCTTCGTTACCAATATTACCTAATAAATAATTTGTAGTAACCCAAGCAAACACACCTTCTTCATCACCACTCATAATAGAGATACCATCTCCTTCCACAACAGCAAATGGATAATCTTCTTCAAGGTGCTTCCTTACAGCCTTTAAGATAGTTGAACTCTTTTCCTCACCTAACAATCTTAGACCAGCAGTAGCCTTCACTGCGACAGGAGTACATCCTCTCTTCTTTAGTGGTACAACCTCTAATGCCTTCTTTAATAGAGGATCTAAAGATTTAGCCGCACCAGTAGCGTCAGTATCGAAGGAAGATAAACCTGGTTTTAACATTTCGAAAGTCTCTTCAATTAAAGTTGGAGGTTGAGAACATACATCAAATTCATAAACGTGGATACGAGAACCAGTAGAACCAGCATCAATCATAATAACGTATTCGTGATCTTTACCACAAGATTTTGAGCCAGAAGCAGAGGCTGCTTGATTCTTGACAGCATCATTAACGGCCGGACTGTTACTTTCTGTCTTTTCATCAGAAACATAACCTGGAGTCGAGGATACTGGTTGGGCAGAGAAGTCACTGGCAGGAGGATCAGATGGACGATTAGTTAGAGCAACAGTTCTTGCGATATCAATAGCTGAGGTAGAAGAAGAAGTTTTTATTAATATCAATAACATTATTGCGGCAAAAGCCCCAATAATAAAACGATAGTTTCTGAAAAATGAAGCCATCTTTTTTAGAAGTGATTGAACTTAAAATATTTTCAATATTCAAAAGGCTATTGTTCTTAGTCAACCAGCTTATCTAATTATAAATAAATGCAGTAAGTATATATATTTCAATAGTATATATTTATTATTTTTATATAGATGAAGAATTTCGCTGTTTCTTTTTTCTGATGCTTTGAAAACTCGAAAAAAACGCGTTTCACGTGTTTCTGACTGTATGAAATGAATTTCTTCGTTGTGAACAGACAACTGAAGGCGTTGTTTCTTCTTCTATGAAGCTGATGGGTGGCTATCATGGCTACTAGATGACTTGAATAGATTGTTCATACCACTCTTTGACAGGAGTCTCGACATTTTTCTTCCCTTTGAGTTGTTGCTTGTAGGATTGGATTTTGTAGAATTTTCATCTGTGTTTTCATCAATCACTGGGTCCTCTTGTAAAGTAGCTGCCGAGAGATCAGATGAAGGATTTGATCTCACAGAATGTGTAGTGGATCTACTCTTGAGTGATAATTTGGTACTCCAACCAGATTTATTACTACCATTGCTCTTGTTTCTAGAATGGTTTGAACCTTCAACGCTGGTACCATTACTACTAGTAGAAACTGGAGTAGTAGCAGTAACGGTTTTCTTAGTAGTCTTTGTAGGAGAAGTAGAAGGATGCCATAATAAGTTAAAGGATGGTGAATGAAATATACTTTCCCTAGTATTTGTATTTGGAATTTCTTGTGTGTTATCATTCATGGATTGTGTAGCTGTAGTATCGATATTTACATGATTTAATTGAATAACAGGGTTACTGTTTGATATGTTGCTGTTATTTATTTGTTGAATATTATCATCAAGATCACCGAGATGGGAGGAGTTGGTCATATGTATCCTATCATTTGAAAGCATCGGAGTAATATCTAAATGATTTGAAGTTCCCGTGATGCCTGCAGTAGATGCAGATGCTGAAGAAGATGGTTGTAATGGTCTAAAAAAGATGTTTGAATTTGTGGAGGTACTAAAGGGAGACATAACGTTAGATTCATTCAGTGAGGTAGATAATGAGTTTTGTAAAGGATATAAATTATTTGTAGCTGAAGTTGAAGGAGATAATAGGTCATTAGCATATGAAGAAATTGGGGTTTTATTATTTGAGAATTCTGATTTGAAAGTACTATTTCTATTGATATTAGTCTTTTTATTAGTCCAATAATTATCTAATTGATCATTTGTAAAGCCTTTTGAATAGTTACTAATTCTATCAGGAAATTCAGTTTCATTTTCATCATAAATCATATTTTCAAGTCCAGTAATTAGATGATTAGCATTATCGTATTCAAAAGCTTGATCTAACCCATTTTTCTCTTCAAGTTGTGGAGAACTTGCAATCCATTGAAAATCATTATTGGAAGAATTTTGAGTTGTTGTATCATTTTGTTGGATTACATTTGGATAAGCTGAAGTATCCTGATTACTTTGTATACTTGAAGAAAGATCGATATTCAATTCATTTGAGTTTAAAGGTTGGATAAAAGCGTTTTGATTTGTTATTATCGTAGTAGAACTGGTACTCTTTGGAGTAAGAAACGCCGAGAGTAAAGGGTTTGAAGTAGTTGGATTTATTGAAGTGTTATTATTTAATGATGGTGAAGAAACGGTTGATGGTTGTAATAAATTATTATTTTCTTGATTATTTGAATTTGTTATTGTAATTTTAACATTACTATTATTTTTTAAGTTTGGAGATGAGGAAGTAGAAGAAGAAATTTGATTTGGATTTGTATAAGGTTGAGCGTATAATTTTGCTCTTAATTCTCTATTTTGTAAATTTATATCATTGAATTTTTTTTCAAGATCATTAATAGATTTAATTAATTTTGATTTTTTTGATCTCCATTTATTATCATTTTGTTGATCAATTTTTAATTGATCTCTAATTAATTTAATGAATGGATTATTTTTATTTTGTTTTGATAAGAATTCTTCACCTACATTACTTAGTAATCCAGTCTTTTCCGAAGAGAATTCATTAACTTTTTTTATGAGTAAAGAGAGTTGAGTTTGATTATTAATTGTATTTGATTGAGAATCGTTAATGAATTGTTTCTTTTGAGAGAATAAAGTTTTATATTTGGAGTCTAAGGAAGTGATATTATCTTGCAATGAGGTTATTTTTTTTTCCAAATCAATTAAATTTTGATTTGCAAGGTCTATTTGATTTGAATAAGATTCATTTAAGGAAGATAAATTTAAATCATTTGATTCCATAATATTCCAATTTTCAATATCAGATTTCATCTTTGATACTTTTGAATTTGAAGTATTAATCTTTTGATTTAATTTTTCAACCTTTAATTCAGATAGTAATTTTGAATTTTCTAATGATTTAATATTTGATCTTAATGATTTTTTATAGTCAATTTCATGATTCCATTGAATTTTTAAATTATCTAGTTCTAATTCTAGACCTAATTTCGTTTCTTTGAAATCTTGTAGTAGGGCAGATTGTTGTGATAGAACCTCATGTAAATCTTCTTGAGCACAGATGAGAATTTTTTTCAAATCATCAATAGAGTATGATTCTAAATCTTGTAATGATATAAGGTTTGTATAGGAGGGTGGGATATTAAGATCATTTGAATTTGTTATTGGAGGAGAGTCATTTGAAGAGGTTATAGTGATGTTATTATTATTTGAAATAGTATTTCTTCTCCATTTTTTTTTCTTTGAATCTTTATCAGAGTTGTCATTTGTCATTACGAAGATGGAAGGAATCTTATTGATGAAACCTAATTTATTGATTGTAATGAAATCGATTTGATATTGTTTATTTTGAATCAAGCCATTTATTGATACTGAAGTGTATAGAGAGTTGTTATTATTTTGGAAAGAGCCAATTTGAAGATTATTTAAATATAGTAAATAATGAGAAATGGAAGTATTATTTATTGAAGAGATTAGAGGTTGATTTTCCCAATGTAGAGTAATTGAATTATTTGAAATTTTATCTATTGAAATTTTAGTTGCTGTTGGAGTAATAATATTTAAGTTTGATACTATTTTATTTACTGGAATGGAGAAAAATTTGAATAATCTTATAGAGAGCCATGATATAGCTAGTATAATGCATATTGTGAAGGGATGCATAATTTGTGTTTGATGTGGTAGGAGTGTTGAGTGAGAGTGTTTGAAGTGAAATTTGAAATTTCTATGTTTATTCAAATAAATATTTTCCTATGAAAAAAAATATATATATATTGATAAATAAATACAGATATATAAATGTTTTTATTTTAGTACAAAATTAGCGCCTCTTAATTTTAAGTATTGTTGATCGACACCTGGAGCCATTGGTTTGATAATGAGTTGAAAAATTTCTGAATTATGAAATTTCAAATTATTAGTAGGTGATTTATAGTAGGATATGAGACCTGTAATATCACAATAATTCTTATTTGGTCTTAATGATGGAGGAGCATTTATATTGAAATAAGTTACCCTTATGGATGAGGCGGATGTATTTGTATTTAATTTGATTGTATCTAGAATAGCGTTGATACGTTTATTTTCATCTGAGAAGAGTTGCCTTATTGGTTTATGCCTCCTGTATGGTTTCTTGTGAATCTGTTTCTTCTTGTAGTTAGTAGTGGGACAGTTAGAGATGGCGTCTACGTGTCTAAGGAAGAGTAGTCTGTCATCAGAAGAGCAGTTCTCAGAGAGGTTCGGGTTGATCATGTGTGGTTGTTGGTATAGTTGTTTGTAGTGTAGTGTAGTGTAGTGTAGTGTAGTGTAGTGCTAGTATAGGGAAGAGCAGTGCCCTGTGTCGATTACCACTGCTCTATCCAAACCTTCCTCTACTCTGCACCCTCTGTTGCACTACATCCTCTGTCTACTGCCACACACACACACACACACACACACACACGCCCTCTACACACTGCAACTAACACTAACACTAACACACTCTCCCTTCCATTACACTCTACTCTTCCCTCTACTCTTCCTGCCACAAAGAAACAAACAGGAAAATGACTAATCACCGCATGGGCCAGATCCAAATCACTACAGACGTGCCGTTTTTCTTTCTTTTTGCGCAATTTTGCAAAAATTTTCACTCTCAAAGCACAGAACACAACAGTTTTTGTTCTCATCGCTGGCTTCTTCTGCCACTCGTATATATATATAATATACACTTATGTATCTGTGTATCTATATCTGTATTTGTCTCTATCTCTTACATTGTCTTGTCTTACTCTCTTGCTTATTAGTATCCCCCTCCCCCCGCTCAAATACACTATACCTTATTCCCTCATAATGACTGAAGTCGAATTACCTCCAGCTTACAAATCAGCAGCTAATGATCTACGTTCTGATACTTTCACCACTCCAACTGAAGAAATGATTCAAGCTGCTTTAACAGCTTCTGTCGGTGATTCAGTCTATAACGAAGATGTAGACACCATCTTATTAGAGACTACTGTCGCTAAATTGGCTGGTAAAGAAGCTGGTCTTTTCTGTGTTTCTGGTACTCTTTCTAATCAAATCGCTTTAAGAACTCACTTATTCCAACCTCCTTACTCAATCTTATGTGACTATAGAGCTCATGTCTATACTCATGAAGCTGCAGGTTTAGCTATCTTATCTCAAGCTATGGTTGTCCCTGTAATTCCATCTAATGGTAACTATCTTACTCTAGAAGATATTATCTCTCACTATATCCCAGAAGATGGTGATATTCATGGTGCTCCAACTAAAGTTATCTCCTTAGAGAATACTTTACATGGTATCGTTTACCCATTAGAAGAATTAGTTAGAATTAAAGCTTGGTGTATGGAAAATGGTCTAAAATTACACTGTGATGGTGCTAGAATTTGGAACGCTGTCGTAGCTTCCAATGTCCCATTAAAACAATTCGGTGAAATCTTCGATTCTATCTCCATCTGTCTCTCTAAATCAATGGGGGCTCCAATGGGTTCCATCTTAGTCGGTAACACAAAATTCATCAAGAAATGTAACCATTTTAGAAAACAACAAGGTGGTGGTGTTAGACAAGCTGGGTTCATGTCAAGAATGGCCCTATGTAACATCAACGATGACTGGAAATCAAAATTAGCTTACTCTCATTCTTTAGCTAAAGATTTAGCCAATTTCTGTATTGAAAAAAATATCCCACTAGAATCTCCTGCTGATACTAATTTCGTATTTATCGATTTAAGAAAATCAAAAATTGATCCTGATGTCCTAGTTAAAAAAGGTTTAAAATATAACGTCAAATTAATGGGTGGTAGAGTCTCTTTCCATTATCAAATCTCAAAAGATACTTTAGAAAGAGTTAAACTAGCTATCTCTGAAGCTTTCGATTACGCTAAGATTCATCCTTTCGATTCTAATGGTCCTACTAAAATTTATAGATCTGAATCAACTGAAATTGATATTGAAGGTAACGCTATTCAAGAAATAAAAAAATATAAATATTAAATGTCTTATTTACTATTATTATTTTTCTTCTTTGATTGATGCTTTTTAACAAAATCATATTAACAATTAATTTTATTACTATATCGTGGCATTGTTGCATAATATCTCTTTCTACAAATTTTATTTATATATTCAAATGGGCAATTTTTTTTAATCTCGATTTTTCAAAATGGTGAACATTTGAGAATCAATGGTTTTTTCACAATAATTACTATTGTAAAAAAACTCACCTTATTAACGAAGGACAAAAAGTGATCTTAGTCTTATTACTATACTTCCAATATGATACCCCACTCCCCTACCTAACCGTTGTCATTTATTATCTTAATTATATCGGAATGTTATACACTATAAAATATTACTAAATCGACTGAATACGTTTGATTCTTTTGGTACAACTTTTTTTTTTTAAATTGGTTTATTATTCTTTTAAAAAAATATTTTAATTAGATTCTGGACTCATCTCTAATGACAACACCCTTCTATACATTATATATCCATATCTATATACATGTACAGATTCATCTCTGTTCTCTCTAATTAAACAATCAATATACTTATTAGAATTTAATCTTCGTATAGTAATCTACTAGTAAGAGCTTTAATATTATTTTTTCCTGTTTTTTTGACCGCTTATGTAAGCTGAGTGATCATAAGATTTCTCAAACGACACCTTTAATATAAATTTAAATTATTCACCTTCTTTTCTTTTCTTTTCTTTTCAATTGAATTCAATTCACTTCACTTCATACTATCATTTACCTCTATATCATCTTCAATTACACAAACACCCCAAATGTCTTCACCAGTCGTTATCATAGGCTCAGGCCTTGCTGGTCTCTCAACAGCTAATCAACTAGTTAATAAATATAATATCCCAATCATATTAATTGATAAAGCTGCTTCAATCGGTGGAAATTCCATTAAGGCTTCTTCAGGTATTAATGGTGCTCATACTCTCACCCAATCAGACCTAAATATTAATGATAATCCTCAATTATTCTTTAATGATACTGTAAAATCTGCAAAGGGTAAAGGGGTACAACCACTAATGGATAAATTATCTAATGATTCAAGTTCTGCTGTTAAATGGTTACAAGATGAATTCGATTTGAAATTAGATCTCTTGGCTCAGTTAGGTGGCCATTCTGTCCCTAGAACTCATAGATCTTCAGGGAAATTACCTCCAGGTTTCGAAATTGTATCTGCTTTATCAAACAAGTTGAAAAATTTAGCTGAATCTAATCCTGATTTAGTTAAGATTTATCTAGATTCAAAAGTTACCGATTTAAAACTTAACGATCAAAATCAAGTCATTGCTGTCCACTACGAGGATAAAGATGGTAATTTTAAATCCATTGATACAAACAATGTAGTATTCTGTTCTGGTGGGTTTGGTTTCTCAAAGGATATGTTAAAGAGATTTGCTCCTGATTTGGTCAATTTACCAACAACTAATGGTCAACAAACTACTGGTGATGGTCAAACTATATTAGAAAAACTAGGTGCAGATATGATCGATATGGATCAAATTCAAGTTCATCCAACTGGTTTCATTGATCCAAATGATCGTAATGCTGGCTGGAAATTTTTAGGGGCAGAAGCTCTTAGAGGTTTAGGTGGTATTCTATTAAATCCATCTACTGGTAAGAGATTTGTAAATGAATTAACAACAAGAGATATCGTCACTGATGCTATTCAATCTCAGTGCCCTAAGGATGATAATAGAGCATATTTAGTTATGGGTGAAGGAATATACGATATCTTAAAGAATAATATCGATTTCTATATGTTTAAGAAATTAATTCAAAAATTAACTATCGAAGATGCTATTAAACACTATAATATCCCAATCACTACAGATGACTTAGTTCAAGAATTATCGTCTTATCAAAATGCTTCCACTGATTCATTTGGTCGTACTTTAGTCACTAAGAATTTTGGTTCTCAAATCACTAAAGATTCAATTATCTTCATCGGTGAAGTAACTCCAGTCGTTCATTTCACAATGGGTGGTGCTAAGATTAATACAGACGCTCAAGTTACTAAGAAAGACGGTTCTATCTTGGCTAAAGGTTTATACGCTGCTGGTGAAGTTTCTGGTGGTGTTCATGGTGCAAATAGGTTAGGTGGTTCCAGTTTACTAGAATGTGTTGTCTTCGGTAGAACAGCAGCTGATTCTATCGCTAAACAATTCACTTAGCTAATATTATAACCTCATATATATTTAGTATATTTTTAACAGAGTTGTTTATAAAAGTATCAAATTCTCAAATCGACATTTTTATGTAGCACATTATTGATCAGAATCATTATTATACCTATCACCAAAAAAAACAATCAATTAGTGTGAAAAAAAAAGAACTGCTTTAAGCACATAGTAGAATATCCGATGACTTAAGGATATATACAAACACAAACAAATTTCAATTCCATTTTATATCATGTCTTCATTGACTCCTGCATTTGTTTCATTCATTGATGAATCCAATAAACCTATCCTCATACATGTACTTGCGTCTGAGTCACGAGATATTAATGATACTTTAAAATACAATACATTCTCTAACGTTTCATTAGATTACTTCGAGAGTGAATTATTTAGATACACTGCATTAGATTCAAATCGAATGGTTAAAGCATTTTTTGATATAGAAGGTACTTCTGTATATGGAATGCTGATAAAACAAACTAATCTAAAAATTATTATCGGTTTCGACTCTGAAACTATAGATATAGATGCTGATGAAAACATTTCAGATATATTCGAAAGAGTTAAAAAACTGTACATAAGAGTTAAAAGTAACCCATTTTCATTAACTAATAATGATAATGATAGGAAAGCATTTGAAGAAAAATTAATAGAAAAATTGGATATGGAGTTTTCAAATACTTAATCAATTAAAAATTGATCTATATATTACATACTTTCTATTTATTTAAATATTCGTCCGTATAATAATCATTATATTTTATAGATTGATTAATCTTCTCCAAATTTCTAAAAGTCGGCAGCGCTGGAGCTGCGTTCTTAAAGTCCTTAGAATTTACATTTATGATTGTATTTGTTATTTGAGGCCTTTCTACAATCATTCCTATATGTCCATTTTCTTTATATCTAATAGATTTATAAAACTCGCTTTTATTCGTTTGGGCTTCTAATGATAGTCGTGGGTTATTTATCTTAAGTTGGGAATGAAGTATTGGATCAATCTTCAAACTTTCAATTGAATTTGTGCCATCATCAATGGCTGATTTCTGTTGTGCAGAAAAATTAGTAGGTACAGCATGATAGTTCAATATATCTGCATTGACAAGATAAAATCTTCGATAGTCTTCGATAATAAAATTCATTGTCTTAGTAGGAAGATAAATTTCATTACCTAGATCATTAATAAGCTTCTTTAATTTAGTAAAGTTCTTGTTACATTTTTCATATTTGTAATACATCAACCAGAAGTCTTCTGATGTTCGAAGAAGTTCATTCTTTGCATATTGGTAAAAATATTTTCTTGTTTGCAGATTATTCTTCAAAACCAACCAAGTAATCTTAATCAGCTCTACAATAACTGTCGACAAATTTGTTTCATTGACTATTGCTTGTAATGGGTCATTCTTATCAATTTTGCTCTTTATGAAATTTGATATACATACCTCCAACTCTTTTGCATAGGATGTCTGTTGGCTCAATATATCCTTTGGTGGCAGCTTAATTGAAGATCCATACTTGTATCTCTTTAACAGACTCAAATATTCTCTCATTAAATAACTTTGTAGGGACCTATCTTCCCATTCGTGAGACAATGAATAAGCTAAATCATTAAATGTGGTAAATATAAACCCTTTATTATTAGCTTTAAAATTCTGCTTTAAAAAGTCAATATAAAGTAGTCTCACTTCAGTACTTTCATTTGGTAGCAAGGCTGTTGCTCTATCAAATAGATCAATAATATATTGTAAATCAGCCTTTTTAAATTTCCTTTGGTCTAATAGAGCAGTCATATTCCATTGCACATATAGTAACCATAATTCCTCTATATTACAGCATGGTATCAAGCATCTTTCAAAAACAGCTATAATCAGCTCTGTCTGTTTTTTATTCTTAATGAGGTAATTCAAATATTCTTTCCAGTTTGTTACTTCAGAAGGTGCGAGAGGCTTCAAGTTGAAGAAAGTTTGTTTAATTCTAGCCTCATATTTCCATACATCGGTAACCAATTTTTGATTCTCCTTAACAGTTTGTCTTAGGTTAGTCACTTCTTCTTTGTCAGCTAGTAATATTTCAAATGGTTCCACATACTTAGCATACTGATGCAAAGGAATCTTAACAATTTCCCAATACAAATTGGTTAGATTAATATCATCATGTTTCCCTTCATTTTTTTTGAAGAATTCAATCACTATATCCCAAAAAGGGTGAGAATAGAAATGCCAACCTATTAAAGATTTTGCCTGTCTAATCTTATTTAGTATCAATTCTACTGCAGTTGGATAATTAACAGTCAACACTCTCAAATAATCGCACCAAAGTTCTAAACTATGTGGGAAACATATTGTTGCCCTTTCTAATGTCTTCAAAGAGGTTGGCAGATCATGTAGCTGATACTGTACAGATGTAAATTTCTTCCAGTAGCCAAATAATAGTGGATATCTTGCAAGTATCTGTAAAAATATAATCTCTATGGCTTTCTTTATCTTTGTATTTGGAGTAGGGTATTTCTTTAGTAGAAGTTCTATTTGTTGAAGTAATTTATTCAGAGATTCGATGTCATGCCAGTTAATCTCAGTATAAGCAGCCACGAAGGCTTCGTTTTCTTTTAAAAATAATGGATCCACATCAGATAATGCATTAGTATCTCTTATGCCTCCATCAAGCTTCATTCTACTTGACTGTACTTCTTCCATTATGTTTGGACTCTTTTGTAATACTGACTGAATTATCTATGGGCCATCTAGCTTTAAATTTTTCATGTATTTAAGAAAAATTGTTAAACAAAAGAAGAAAAGTATTGTTATGTTAAATTAGATAGCTAAAGATACCAGAAGGATATGTAGTTATTCCTTTGTTATTATAAAGTAACGTTGAATGAGTAGGGTATTCCCACTTTACTAATTAGCTGAGGATTAAATACCGTTCAGAGGAATTAACCAGTATAGCCGCATGCATGGAGCGATGGCAAGAGTATCTCTACCTGGCAGATAGAATGCATATCGCAATATTAAGTTAGTATGGTATTCACTGGTAACAGTGAATTGAGTCAAACGGGTTGCTATCAAGAAGCCACTTCCCTGGTCCGCTTTTACATTTCACATAGATTTTCTTATTGTACTGTTTCAGAGATGTTTCAAGTTGAATATATCAATATATCAAGCTCATATCAAAAATAAATCACAATACATGAATGAAATATATATACGAAGGGCTGGTTCATATTTAGGAGCTAGTATTGTTACCCCAGGAAATTACCTAAAACTATCTATCTAGAACTGAAGTCCTCATTGTTTTTGATTGGAATGAAATGTTAAAATATATCTTTAATGTCAATTGGCAATACCCCATTAATCCTAAAACGTTTGATAGGCTGGATCTAACTCTTTTTAGAAATAAGAAAACCAAGACAATTGTAACCTATGTTATACTTGTATGGGGTATTACAATATTGAAACTAGTGTCTCTTTTTTCTGATATTTATACATGCATTAAATTATTAGCATTTAACACATGGTCAAATGATTATATCAAACCTTATTTGCCCTTTGCTATATCGAAGTGGCTGTTTAGTGGTTGTATAATATTTTCTGTGATCCTATTTATATGGGATGTCATAAGAGGTATACAAGTGTTTAAATCCAATAATATTTCATTTGCCTATATGAATAGTTTTACAAGGACACTATACTGTTTGAAAAATTATTCAGTATTTTGTTTATTTGATAAAATAACACCAAGTGGAATATTTCAAAGAGTATCTTTCTTTACATATTTTGAATTGACAGGGTGCTTCAAGTTGGTGTTTGCAGATTCACCAAGACAAGTCATTAATTGCTTAACTTTATGGTCGGTACTGGTTAGTGATCATACTGATATAAGCATGGAATGCTTGAAGAACGTTGATAAAATACATGGTATTTTTCAGCGTATAACCAGAATTGCCAAATGTAATAATGAAGAGGCTGTATTATTGACATTTATGCTCATATCATGTGTTATATGGAGCATCTTTATATTAAAATTTCTATTAGCTGTTGTACTTTCAACAGTGGTCTATTATAAGTTATTAAAGGAGTTTGAATTCAAAAGTTTAAAAGAGTACGTGTGTATTACGATTAGTTATAATTTGGACTACCTGACTGAGAAATATAAATATAAAAAGTTTTACTCTCATTTGAATTTACTGAATAGTGATAGTGAAGAAAGTAATAATGATATGTTCAGTTTTATGGATTTTTCCACTATATCCAATTACAATACTGAATTTGTGGAAGAAAAGGTAAAAGCTGATCCATTAGAGATGCTGGATCTTTTACAAAGTCATCACAACGAAATGTCTCGTATAAGCTATCTTAAGACGCCTAGTTCAATCAATACCATTCCCAGTTATTATTATTCTTTGAAGGAACATGATGGAAGAGATGAAAAAAATGCTAAAGATCAGTACAAGCTCGAAATGGTATCAACTCCACTGGCTGCACATTTATAAGATTTTCATTAAAAACAGACAAGAAGGTAGGATTTTTTGTAATAACTATTAATCAATTAAAAAATACATAAGACAATATAGGGTAATAAAAAAAGTTTATATTCATTTATACATAACAGATAATGGCATGACAATAATAATAAGAATTAAAAAGAAAAAATAATATGGGAAAATTTATGCTTAAGATCATTTCTCTTTCTTTTCATCATCATCATCCTTCTTTTCAAGCAACCTCTTTTCTTCTAGATAAATTTCTTTTCTTGCCTTGACTAGGTTGCGTAATTTTTCATTTGGTTCATATAGACCGAATCTCCTGAATCTCATAATTTCTTCATTCATTAGACCAATGTCGCCATTACTTTTATCTAATAGCGCTTTCAAAGAATTTTCTAATTCGACAAAATATTCTTCACTCAAAATGAATTTTGGATTATCACTATTGGCTTTATCAAAAGTGGAACCAGTGAATCTTTCATCTAATGGAGTTTGGAAACCTTCACCAGGACCTAATGGGAAACCAGGAGAAGCAGCGGTCTTAATGGCACCAGCTCTGTAAGCTTGAACGGTACCACCGTATTTCTTGATAGTGTAGTTGTATAAGTTAGCTTGATATTGATCATAAGTAGCTCTTCTACTACCGATCCAACCGATATTCTTTAGTAATTCTTTAATGCCTTGGTTCTTTCTTGAAAGATCATAGTTTCTTAATTTGTATAATTTAAGTGGGTTGAATGATAATGGATTAGCGATACCTAACTTAAAAAATAAGGTAATTAGACAGATTTTAATTACATGTAAGGCAAAAAAAGCCCATTGAGCTAATACAGAGGAGTAATTGATTTGAACTTCTTCTCTTAGTTTATCAGCCATATCAGGCAATTCCAAATAATTATCCAAAATTGGAATTAATAATTTTGATAATTGATTAGTTATACATATACCAGGAGTTGGTGATATGACATCAGGTAAATCGGTGTATAACCAAAAAGCCATAATTAGAATATATGTAATAACAGCCTTTTTAGAATAATTCCATTTTGGTACGATAAGTTGCCCTGGCCATAATTGTTCAAAAAGAGGTTTATCTTCATCTAAATCTTCCAAATATTTTTTTTCATTAGCACTATAATCAAAAATGAGACAACCCCCTTCAGTTAAATAACCTGGATGAGTAGATTTACAATATCCTGAAGGTTGATACTCGTGAAAGATGGTTGGTCTTAATACCATTAAATCTGAAAGAGCAGTCTTATTAGAAGTTTTCTTCGTGAAAATTTTCTTTATTGTTGTCTTTACTGTATCTTCATTAGCTACTTGAAAAGCATAATCATGTTCTATATCATCATTTAATCTAACGTAAACTTCCATTGTAATGTATTGTTGTCAGATTGTGGTTATAAAATATATATCAAAACAAAAAAATTTAAGGAAATAATATATAATTGTAAATACTTATAAAAAACCACCCTTATATAAAAGAAAAAACAATAATTACAACGTCACCAAAGCGAAAAGTTCTAATCTCGAGAATCCACAGAACAAACTAGAAGGAAAGAAAGCAAAAAAACGTACCATATTGCAAAGATACCTTTGATCAGAAAGAGAGAATGAACAAAAGTTTTCCCAATTTCCTTTAATTTTCCAGTCCATCCACAAATCATTCTAAACGGACTTCCACGGAAAGCACCGAAAGCGAAAAAAGTGACCCCACATCGTCCCAAAGAGGAAAAAAAGACATTTCTTTTCCATTGCCCCTCCAAAAGCGGGGTAAAAGATAACTTAATTATTAATAATATTCACGTGACCCCGCATTTATTTTTTGCCTCTTGCCCTCCAGCTTTATAAGCAAGAAAAGAAGGTATGGGAAGCATAAATGATGGGGGGCCCAAGGTGGTTTTTAGGCTGTGCTCTCGAAGCGAGAAATCTTCGTAGGGAGGGCTGCTCGAGCAAGCCTCTGGGAAAATTACTAACGATGTGTCAGCCCTCCCCATCTTTGAAACTTAATAACCCCACCTTATTTCCAATACGGACTTATTACAGCACACATAACACCGAGCACATCAAATACAATCCCTTTTCTTGACATTCTTAATACTTTGGCTCCCCAAGATATCTAGCGTTGATCCAAGTGTGAAAAAAGTACTAAGGTGATCTCATCACATCTATCATATTAAAGCGGAAAAAAAAATGTGAAAAATGATTAAAACTGTAAAATCATGCAAAAGAATAGAGATAATCATTTCTTGAACTTTGTTGCTCTCTTCAAAACAGTAACTCTTGAGAATTTCTTTCCTTTCGTCATTTATGCTAATTCAAGAATCTGATCCGTATTTGTACCATTTAACTTTACAAAGACAATCGAACTATATTCATTCATGTGTAGGGCATTTCTTAGATGTAGCTTCAGAGCTTGATAGGGACAATGACAAGCTTTTACAATTATGCCTCGCTACAGAGACACATATAGAATTACTCGACGTTTCAAATGGCACTTTAAAACCTATTTGTTCATTTCCTATATTTGCCAAAATTACCACTTTAGAGACTATCAGACCTGATAATTCCAGATTTAATCTACTAGTAATAACTTCTGATTCCGGTAATTTAACAATAGCAAATGTTATTCAATTAGAACAATCAAGGTTTAAATTAAATGTTTTAATCAATGAACCTATTACCCGTTCAGGAATTAGACGATTCTCCCCAATTTCATACTGTGCAATAGATCCAAGAAACAGATGTATTATGATATCTGCAGTAGAGAAAGTTAAATACTGTTATCTTTTTAACTATGATAACGACAATCAAATATATGTATCCTCTCCAATAGAAGCTATCAGGCCAGATTTGATTACTTTAAGTTTGGTATCATGTACAACAACCCTAAGTGATAATCCATGCTTTGCATCCATTGAGATGGATTTATCCACTAGTTATCACCATTTGATATTCTACATATTGGATCTAAGTTTAAACCATATTATAAAAAAGGCTGACTACAGAATCAATAATACAGCTAATTTCTTATTAAGACTACCGGATTTATCCAAATATAACATCTTGACGAAGTTAGATGCGGGAAATACAGTTGATAATGATAGTGTATATCAAAATACTAATCCATTTGTACTAGTTGGTTTTGAAAATTATTTATTGATTAAAGATTTGAATGGTTTCTTTAATGTCAAAATCAATATACCTCGAACACAAAACAGCATATCCGATGACACTCCTACATCAATAATAGCAAGTTCTATTCAAACACTGAAAGATGATTTCTTTCTCTTGCTTCAATCCAATAAAGGTGATCTCTTTAAATTGAAAATAGTTCCAGATAAGAATAATAAAAACAGACCGATAGCATCCATAGTGTATTTCGACTCTATTCCACTGTCAGAATCATTACATATATTTAAGAATGGGTTCCTTTTCTCAAATTCTGAATGTAATGATAATTTCCTTTTCCAATTTGAATCTCTAGGATCACAAGACTTTATTCAACAAGAAACATTCAAACCTTCTCTGAACAAGCTACAGAATTTAACTATTGCCGATACTCAAAAAAATATTAATCCTTCTTTAGCAACTTCCATAATTAATGAAGTGCCATTTTGTTTGACTACTATTTCTGATAATACTAAACTCAGAACTTTTTCTAATTCCATTAGTTTCAAAAAATTTATCTCTTCCGCATTACCACCAAATGCAAAAGATATATGGGTATTAAAATTAAATACTAATGACAAGTTTCACAAGTTATTAGTACTTGCGTTTCATAACTCAACAACATTTCTCAGTATAGAGAATGATTCAATACAAGATTTACCTGCAGAATCTTCAAAGTCATTCATCTTAAAAAATGAAAAGACAATTCTTACAGTAACGATGAGATCTACTTCAATCGTACAAGTTTGTAGAAATCAGCTAGTTCAAGTGTCATCGGTTGATTTTACTCAAAAATTACAGTGGTTCCCACCTGCAGGTATCCATATCGTGGCTGCATCGGCAACTGAAACTCAATTAGTAATTGCTCTCTCTAATGAAGATATAGTCTATTTTGAAATTTCTGATGAATCCATGATTGAATCTACGAAGAGACTTTCTTTATCTAGTCCAATCACCAATATAGCATTATCAAAAGATAATATTGACCACTATAGCGAATATATTATAGTAAGTACAAAGGATTTATTGCTGAATGTGATATCTTTGAGACATGATGGCAATGATGAATTTTTAGAAGTCATTGCCTTTCAAAAACTTTTGGAAGAATCCAATGATTTATTGCTCGTTAAGAGTGCAATACATGTAGGTTTGAAAAATGGTATCTATGTGACAGCCAATATTTCAGGAACAGATGGCACTGTGCTGAATGTAAAGACCAAATATTGTGGAACGAAACCTGTTAATTTATCAGTTATAAGTAATACTTGGTTAGGTCTTTCCAGTGAAGATTCTGAGCATGACGACGAAGAAGACGAAGACGATATGGCATCCACAAATTTAATAAGGTCCCTGGAACCTATTGTTCTAGTATCGTCGAGCCATAACTGGGCTAGTTACAGAACTAACCGTCTCCTCCATATTAGACCAATAGCTAGTTTAGAAGGAAGCACGATACTGACCAGAACGGCCGAATTCGCCACAGAAAGTATGTCATTTAATGGCTGTTGTTCCTTATCTTCTTCAGGTGAACTTGTAATTGGGCAATTTTTAGATTTTGTTTCTACAGATAGATGGTTTAATGTTAAGGAAACACCTCTTGCCAGCATCAAAAGTTCTGGTACTTCTAACTCTGATGAGAATAGTTCTGATGAGGAGGAAGATCCTGAAGAATTATCCTTCCTGAATATATCTGAATACAGACATAAAATTTCCTTATCGATGGATAACTATACTATATTAATTGAGAATAGTAAAGATACAACAGCCAATAAAAGTAGACTATCAGTAATAAAAAATAAAGGGAGTATGGTTAAATGTATGACAACAGATGAAAATTTCTGTATTTTAGAACAGGTGCATTGTTTGGATGCTACGCTAGTTCAATTTACTGGTAAATTTCACCATATTATTATATCCAATAATGATAAAACCTTAGTTACTTACGAAATTAGCATCACAAAAGAAGCATTCTTGCTGAAACTTCTCCATCAAACATCTATTGGTGAACAAGCCTATGCTCTTACAGCTTTCAAAAAAATGGTACTAGTTCCATTGTCAGGGAACTTAATTCTATTTGATCTAGGTAAAAAACAATTATTAAAGAAATCTTACTCAAGATTACCACCTTCTATAACAAAGGTAACCAGTATTGTTGGTTTCAATGATGAAAAGATTGCCGTAGGTGATATTCGTGAATCTGTTACAATATTTAATTATAATAGAGACTCTAATTTATTTATTCCCTTTGCAGATGATGTTGTTAAACGCCACGTAACTGCTCTACAGTTCTTAGATTCCCTGACTGTAATTGGAGGTGATAAATTCGGCAATATTTGGGTATTAAGATGCCCTTCAGACAAAGAAATCGATGAAGAATCAACATATCACAATTCAAAGTCATTTACTAGTAACATTACAGAATCTCCTCATAAATTAAAACTTAAAAATCATTTTTTTGTGAATGATATTCCTCTATCTTTCAAAGTATGTGATTCCCTTCAACTATCGGACAGAAGTATCGTGATATATTTTGGTTTACAAGGTACTATTGGTGCATTAATTCCTATACTATCCAAGAATGAAATAAAAACTTTAAAAAAGATTGAAAACTCTGTAGCCAATGTAGAGATGGTTATGACGGAGAGAATGTCTGAAAGAAATCCTGAACAAGAGGAAGTTGACTTGGACATAGAAGAAGACATAGTTACAATACAGAAGCAAGTCATAAAAAACTTACCTGAAGGGGCATATAGTATTGTAGGAAGAGATCACGCATCATTTAGAGGTTATTATTCACAAGTGCGGAATGTAATCGACGGTGACTTATGCGAAACGTTCATGAAATTTTCTACATTTGAACAGGCATCTGTTTGTAAAAGTTTAGGTGATACACTGACCCCTTCAACGGTACTACAGATGTTAAATGAAATCAGGACAACTTATATTTGATTGTGTCATATATACAGTCGTTGAAAGTTGAGTGTTATTTGAGGTTTTATTGTTATATAATAGTTATATACTTATATCTTTGTAAGGATAATGAAATGCATATGGAATAGAATAAAGAATAGAAAATATTAATCAAAAGATAGGATCTTGAGTTATAGCTACTATGAAAATTGTGGCATATCGGCTATATTCAAGGTAGCACCACTTATATGACTTTGATATACACAATCTATCAACCTATGCAATATTAGAGCATCCATAAATGTTGGGAAACCTTCAAATTCAAACCCTTGAAGAATGAATTGCGAAGGCAAGTTTGGAATCTTTTTAGTATTATAATGGAAGTCTGCAATAGATTCGTACAGTCGGAAAATGTTTCCTAATATGGCATTATAATTCCTTAGATGATAAACTTCCATCAATTCTTTGCCTTTATCATAATGAATATCAGTTGTTGATGTGCTTGGTGAATCAGTTTTTACACCGCTATAATACAGTACTAAATTAGATATCTCAGCAAATCCTGCGTCACCCTCTAGTTTCAAATCTCCCTTAGTTCCGTGAATATCTATTACTAAATTTTTAGTGAATTTTTTAGTTGGCTTACCACCTTTTATACTACATGATACAGGAACATTACCATTGATAAGGGTACCTTGAAATAATAAATGATCTGGAACACTTTTTGGCACTTTTTGCCCGGTCTTATTACCTTGTTCATCAACTAGTTCTTGTTCAGGGATATTATTGAACACCATACTATTAACTTTACTAAAATATGAACCGGTCATGTATTGTAAGATATCAATAGTATGAGCAAAAGTATTAGTAACTAAGTCTGTTGCATTACCCATTTCGTATATGTAATTAGGGGATTTTATGGGTCTTTCATAACCATACCAACCACCATTTCCTGCAATTTCTATTGAATTGATATTCCCTATATAGCCTTGGCTTATAAGTTCTTTTGCTCGAAGAATATAAGGTGACTTACGTCCTTGTAATGATATGATGGTTTGTACACCTCTATTAGCAGCAGCCTTATAAATTTCTTCAGCGGCGCTTAATGTAGATGCCATAGCCCATTCTACAAATAGATATTTCAGGTTTGGGTTCTTTTTTGAATGCTCTAATAATGTCAGGAGGAGATCATGTGTATACAAAGTCTGTATCGATACTACTATCATATCTACATTCTGAGACGATGCAAATGCTTCTAATGATGAAAATACAGTCGCATTAGTAAGTTTTAAGGCTTGTATAGTTGCTAGACCTGCCTCTATCTGTGGATTATATAATGCAGTAATTTGAAATTGTGATGAAAGCTGTAATATAGCTCGATAATGAGTCTTAATTGCCCAACCTTTTTGATGCGAAAGACCTACAAAGCCTACTCTGATAGGAGCGGCATTTGGAACTGTCGATACTGATGATCTTTTATTATAATCCATCTTTGAATATGTAAAAAAATTAATATTGTATTATTTGACAGTATGAAGAGTGATAATTTTGATGTAATTAACGATTAGAAATATTTTGTTGGAGATAACGAGAGGTTAACAGTCTGTAGTATTGCTTTGAACTTTTGTTTCGAAGTATTTTATGTCGCTGAATCTTGATGCTATATATTTTAATAAATAATTAACCTATGCCAAATAAAAGTATCAAATCTTGCTTCTTTTGACTATGTGATATTTATGAAGAAGCTTTCAAGTAAAATATAGCTTAAGAGTAAACTAGAGAGAAAGATAAAAAAAAGCTTCCAAAAGAAGAATACGAAATATGATAATAATTCTGGAGAAAGAAAGAAAATATCTGTGGAGATGCAAATATGACCAACTGAGTAAGTAAGCTTGAACAAATGTTGTTCTCTAAACCACTTTGCTTCAAGTTTTATGGGTTAGATTAAACTTCCAAATTTTTATGTCTGTTTTGCAATGTTTCGGACCACTGATTTCCGGTGCTACAATGACAGTTTTGGTAAAAAATGGCAATTTAAGAGATGATAAGAGAGTACAATAAATCAAAAATTCACTATACGATTGTGTGTATATTACCAAAGTGGTTTGTGCGTCTCTTTAAGTAGTCTAAATATATAATAGTTGAGTAGAGAAAAAAATTGAATTATTATAAAAGTACTATTAAATTTACAGTATATCCATAGGATTACTTAAGGTTGAAAATAAAAGTTATAGTAAAAGAAAGAAAATTAATATTGACGAAACGATGAGAAAATAAATTGGTATTATTATTACTTTTTTTTGAAAAGTGCTTTTTCATTTTATTTGCAAGATTTTAGTGAGAATTAAACGGATTCTTCATCAGCTGAATCCTTCTGAGTTCTTCTAATTTTGAAGAAATTTATACCTCTGTGTTGGTTATCAGCAGGTTGTGTAGAGACGTTGTTGGTCATTGGTGGTGGAGGTGCATTCATATCATTTCCAGGTGCAGCACCGACGATTGGTTCTTGAACCACAACAGGTAATGTATCTACTCTTCTATGGAAGAAACCTGTCTTGTGATGGTTATCAGAAGGAGAACTTGTGTACCTGTTTTCATTTCTGTTTATATTATACCATGTAACGGTAAGGATAAATTCAAATAGACAGCAAAATGCACTTGCCCATGCAATACCAAATAATGCTGATCCAATATTTGAGTCTCGATCTGCGTCATGAAAAGCCTTTCTTGCCATTACTGATACAGCTGTTTGTAAAATTACTGCAATGAAATTAAATACAAAACCAAAGGACATCAACATTACGAAAACCGGGACAAATTGAGATGTAAATAGTGTCATTGTGTATATGATGAAATAAATTCCAATGAAAGATAACCCGATCCAAAAGAAACAAAATGAGAATCTACTTAAATAGTAAAAACTGTCTCTCTTTGAAATAAATGAATGAGGTACATTATCTTTTGTGCTGAAATTATCAACTGGGGAAATTGGATAAGCAGGACCTAAATGGGTTCTACAATGGGTACCACCATCATGTCTATCACAAGCACCCCAGAATGTCCATCTTGTCAGATCTGTAGCATCGGGAATCCCTGTAGTATTTCCTTGAACCCAATAGAATCTATCGATTGGATAATGTTTTGTGGTACCTGAAAGTATTATAAGTAGTAGAAGTAAGACGTTACCTGCTAAGAATAGCAATAGTAAAGGCTTTATAATTTTTTGAAAGTTAAATTTCATGAATGGTAGTTTCACTTGAGACACAGTCTAATATTTTCAAACGTTATAATTAATGAGAAAACAACAATACTGTCCTCTTTTTTTTTCTTGATATTTAGATACTATCTTTCAGTAAGCAAATTATAAAATTTTTCTTAATAGAAGTGCAAATAATTTACCTGTGAGGATAATTTAGGATAGCTACTTTTGATTGTCCAGAAATTGTTTAATGATAAACTTCTATCAGTTCTTCTATTTTATAGCAGCATTCAGGGATAGGATTTAAATACCATCAATGTCAATAAAGTTTCCCGAGTTGGCACTTCAATGCAGAGAGCCTTGTTTGAGTCTTCCAACCATCCCTCGAGAACTGTTGCTTGCCGGCTTTTGCTTGCATTTTGGCCCATCGAGCAGAAAAAGGCCGAGGAAAGGAGCTCTTTGTTGCTATTTTTCCCCTTTTGGAAAGTGGGGCCACTGTCTTGAATAACCGCTTCTGGAAATTATTTCCGTTTACAGTAACCAAGATCGGCTTCATTTCCCCTTTAGGATAATATCCTGAGTTTCCTCTTTAGGCACAATCTATAAACATTTTGCTCTTTCACTTTCAACTGTCATCTCAATGGTGTACACTCAGGCGTATGCAGCAGCATGGGCTGACAACTCCGTAGGCTAGCATACTTGGTTCTTCTTTGATTATATCCAGTTTCTTTGGTTCTGCGCTTTATGTAATGACGTACATTGCCATACTCACAACCAATAAATGTCATATTGTCTCTCTTGTCGCTACATCATCTTGATATTTATGTTTGTGGGATATTGCACTATACATTCCCAACTAATGTAGTATTGTGTATAAGACCCTTCGAGAATTGAAAAAGCGGCTCTTTAGGCAAAATTTGATGCTTTTTCACGCTTTTATTAGCAAGATTGAAAAATTAAAAAAAAAAACTATAGAAAAATCAATGTACTCAATATAAAAAGAGAAACTATTACTCCCAAGTATATAATCAATTACATTCATTACTGCTTTTTCACTCTTTTCTCTGAACATTACCATCTTCTTTGGTAATATCTGATAGCTTCATCTCCTATAAACTTTTAGAACCGATCTTATAGGTTAATAGTAATAAAAATATATATACCGGTTTAATAGAAAATGTCATATATAGAGCAATCAATACCCGGTACAACGAAAAGAACTCTGATAGACTTTGATATAGATACACATAATCTAGCCAAGAGGTGTAAATTACAGCAACCGCAAGCTCATTTTCCATGTAATATAGAGATTTCTAATGGCATCAACAAGAATAAACATATAAATAATATAGCAATGCAAGCACAAGTAGACTTTGGAAGTAAACAGTGCTTACAAATAGAGCCTTTAGTTAATAATGCGAATATGGGACTGATCACTCCAGCTACTACTCCGTTATGTTCTGACATTACATACTTGCCCAATGTCACTACTACTAATACTACCCATGAATATCCTCTTGAGTGGAATGATTCATACTCTGAAGTTGAAGATTATATGATACAAGGGTATTTTAATGATATATATTCCAACAATAATCAAAGTAATAATATTAATAATAATAATAACCAAACTCTTAATGAAAATAATGATACTAAAGGATCCCATTACAGTTTAAATGATATGACAAAAGAAAAAACTGCTCATGAGAATAAGCAAAGTTTTCTCGAAGATGTTGCAATGAACCTATAATAGAGTTCTGTTAACTACAAACGAAGTACTTTATTTAGGAAAACTTATGAGAGTTAAAAAAACAAATTACCAATTTTTTGAAAGACATACCCTATGTGCTAAAAATACAACTATATAACACCTATACAGCATTTCTAATATAACCTTCTCTTAAGATTCATCCTTCATAATAAGTTGAGTTTTTTTAAACATGAATATTTAATAAAGACTAACTGTATTTATCAATTCAATCTTTCTAAAGATAAGTTGTTTAAAAAAATAAAAATTCTCCCGGGGGCGAGTCGAACGCCCGATCTCAAGATATCGTGGTAATCAAATTACAGTCTTGCGCCTTAAACCAACTTGGCTACCGAGAGTCGAATTATAACATCTTTGTCATAACAGAGAATGACATTTAGTTAGTGAAATAAGAGGTTTCGTGTAACCCGGACACATATGCCAGAATATGAATGAGATTCTCGGAACTAGATTGAAAAAGGATAAACTGTAGAAGTTGTGTTTGTTGAAGTATTCATAAGAGATAGATAGATAGAATAAGATTAGCAATATATAGATATATATATTGAATTAGAACTTGTTAATATTGTTTGTAATTACTGAATTATCTGTAACTATAACCAACCCACGCTACGACAATCTTGTTGTATAATTAACCGACGGTAATATCTTTGACTTGTCACGTGAAATAAGATATATTGATGACTGTTACTTGTAATAATCACCAGTACACCTTCAAGCAATTAGAAATATGATCTTTCATATTTCTTAGCCAAGATATCGATATTACCCAAAATGGATACCACGCAAAATATTGATAAAGACTTTGTGAAAAGTTTTTCATCTCTTTCAAGGATTTTTGACATTTACGAAACATATAAAAATGTCTTCTTTTACTTTATTTTATCTTTTACTTAATCTTTATTATTTCTATCTTTTCTATATTTTATATTTATATTTTGTATCTAAAATGAATCAATCAGTTTTTCTGTCTGTAAAATATCTATTGTCAAATAAATATTAATCCGATCCGCGCTTCCACTGCCAATAATATAATAGATTGTGTACTATATCATTCCTATTATATTCTGAACATTCATCTGCTTAATTTATCTTATTTATTCTGTCTTCCTACCAGTTATTATCACAATACATCTCATGATGAACATAGTCATTTCTAAATGGCATTCCTCAAAACACAAATTTGCTTCTCCCAGTTGCTAATAGAACCCTATGGTTTTTTAAGTACATTAGAATAAAAGAAAAAAGCTACAACTACTCATTGCTGTAATGAAATATATAAAAATGTCTTGAGCTTATAAGAGTATAGGGATCATTATAGTATATTAAATACTGGCACACAGGACTATGTGTCTCTGAGTAGTAGCAGAGCTCCTCCCCCTCTTTAAATGAGAAAGAGCTATAAATATAAAGATATAGAAAATTATATAAATTAGCAAAATGTCCACTTTATATATAAATTGTTCACAGCAACATCGCATTGTACGATATTACTTTAATCTGAAACATATTATAGTTCCAAGAAAATGTTATGTAGAACCTAGGCTATGAGCTTGGATGCAAATCGTAAAATTTATGTTCTATCCATTTGCTGGCTTCCACAAATGAGTTGTGCTGGTCTTTTAGGGGCTGAGGCCAATTGTATAGTTTGGAATTAATTTCAAAGGTATCAGCCCACTAACACTTATCACATTGAAAGAGTCGTACAAGATGAAAGTATTACTCAATAAATTAACTGTTGGAATATGTGCACATATTACTATATTAAAAGCACATTTTTAGTATTACTTTAATACCATGTCTCAGCATGAAGGACGAAGATATTCGTTAATCGATGAGATGAAAATTTTCAAAGCTAAGATACTTGAAGATAATATTACATATTTCTTTATATTTATAGTTTGTATAGTTTAAAGAAAACGATCAGCTGAAAAGTCTAAAATATGACCAATAACATCTCTGATTCCACAGGTCTCCAATATTAACAACAATCAAGGAGAATCTCTTAATGTTGCCACTTTACTATTTAGTTTAATACAATAAAGAGGAGTATCCCATAATTCCAAAAGATATGAAAAGGCAAGTAGTTTCCACTTGCCAGAATTAGCTTTTACATAACTCTCTTATAATTATAAATATTACATAGAAAGGGATCATCGAATCTCCATCCATTTTTGTATACTCGCAAAAAAGTCAATCACTAAGTTTCATTTAACATTGTACCACTATAAGAGCTATGCTATTACAGACTTTGGATTTTAGGGGCTTTTATATAGAACGAGCTTTTTTGTGACTAATTGATCTAAAAGCTAAAGCTTTGTTTCTACTTTAGTTAGAAGTTATATAAATCTGAATGCTTTGATATACTTTAATTCTTCATCTGCCTCTTCAAAAGGTCGTCTATTTTACATATTATTATCAAATGAATATATTTAAAATGAAATTTAATATTCTAAGTATTAATTTATGAAACAAGAAATAGTGAAAAGAGACAAAATATAAATTTCAAATAAACAAATAAATAAAAAGCATATTCGTCTACAAAGTAAAATATAGAGCTAAAAGATACTGTTCTTCTTAGATAAATATAAACAGAATAACTTCTCCAAACTTTATTCAAAATAATAGGAAATAGAAATACGAATGAATTGGAATCTTGGAGTCCATTTATGCAACATTACTACCTTTACTTAAATTGAAGTTTTATTCAAAAATACATACATATAGATATTCATATTTCAGATAATTATTTCAGATTATATTGTTCCTATTGCAATTTTTAATCTTTTTATTCAAAGAAGTTATTGGAAGTTTCGCTCCATTAAAAGTATCTAAATTTGCAGAACAATATATAATCAAAACTATTTTTTTCTATATTGTTACTAAGTTTGTATTCTAGCCGAACAGATGTCATTAGTAAACATCTGACCTTCTTCTAAAGTGAGTTTAGAGTATATGCTTACAGTGTCTCGAAAAAGGTTTGATATAACCTTCATAAATCTGAATTTCTATTCTATAATAAGTATATACATATATAGATTGTTATTCGCTATAGAATTAATGAAAAGCCACCTTCCATCAAATCATAGTAATCATAAGAGTATCGTATTTTATTGTTTGATTCCGTACATACAAGCTTAATATTCATCACAATAACCAAATTACAAGCATAAAAATGTAACGAGATCTGAAGTAGTACTTAATATGATTATTATCTTCCAACATATTTGTTGTTCAATCATAGTCATTCTGACGTGAGCCTATTTTCTCCATGCTAAGAAAACCATTCTTTCTTGAACTAAGATTAATTAGTCACTGGGTTTGAATTTCGTGTATTGCACCAGGTTTTTTCTTTATCAGGCAGCAGTTAAGAAGCATATCATCCATACTCCTTCATTCCAATCTGTCTAAAGTACTAAGCCTTTCCATTAAATAATCTTTAGATATCTCTTGTATTTCTCCAGCCAGAAACATTTCATCCATAATCATATATGCTTTGTAAAAATTGAATACTATATCTAACTCACATACATTTCCAAAGAAAGTGTCCAGCACTTCTACAAATAGGTGTATATGCGAAAGGTAGATAGGCTCATCATCAGTAATATCAGCACCAATAACAAAATATAGACCGGCGTATCGTTTATATATTAGTTTTGTTGTATCTGAGAAATTTGCAAAGTTACATTGATGTTTCTGATCTCTACTAGATATCATTCTATAAATTCGTGCAATCATTTCCTGCGTTCCATTCTCATCTTTGTAATTTTGATACCAACGAACTAACCTCACAATACCTTGCCTATTAAAGCATAGGATAAACCTGATACTCATACTTGTTCCCTTTCTCTTTTTCGTTGTTACTCTAGCACAATGGTTTATAACATCATAAATGTATCTAGTATCTGATCCGAAAAATATTTATTCAAAATACGATATTTAAAACTGTTAGCCGAGATTCCATGTTAAAAAATATCCATTCAATATTAAAAAGTAAGATAAATCGTAATAAATTGGAAAAGCATCGTGTAGCCATGGGGTTAAATCAGACACGTAGTTTTAAGGTAAAATATAACTCCTCAATTAAAGGTAATTTTATAAGGATACCCAACAGTATCGCTGAAATAATATTTGAAAGCAATAAAAATATTCAAAACTTTATCTTTATTCTAAACAATGACCTCCACCTTTCTTGGGATGGTTTCGATTCCTTGAACAGTGACTCTATTGAACTACATCCTGTACTAGCGTCTATCTATAATTTAAGCTCTGATTCAATGATAAAAGTTGAAATCAAATATGTAGACAAACAAGAAGATTTAAGGGCGACAGTACGAGAATTCTATGTTAAACCCATGAGTAGCGATGATTGGGAAATTGCGGAATTGAATGCTGAATTCCTTCAAGATGAAATATTAAAGCAAACTAAGGTAATCAATACATCTGGTGTGATAGTTTGTTACATAAAAAATTTGGTATGTAAATTCCTTATCGATAAAATTGTACCTGAAGGGCTTCCATTTGGGTTGTTACACGAAGGCTGTGTGATTGTTATCGAACCCAAGGAAAATGAACTAAGGAAAGAAAGCCAATTCAAACCTGAAAGTTTACCCATCGAAACAATACCTAAATTTAAAAGAGCTCTATTTCGGAAGGATATAAGCTCTACCGGCATTTCGATACAGATGAATACTGATGAGATTCTATCAAATACCGCATACATCTCACTGATAGAAAAGAGTAGAGAAGTTGACAGTAGGCAAAAATTATCAAAAGCAAACCGTATTGCTGCAAAAGTGGAAAGATATAGTAACCCTGAGGATGAACTCCCGAATAACCATGTTTGCTTGTCCGACTTGTTATGGGACTGCTTCGATTTAGCAGACTTGAAGAAAAGAAATAACGGTTTTAGATTTAAGATAGAGTTTCTTAGTAGTAGTACTGATACTCTAACGAGGAAAAAAGATGTAACAGACGTTGATATCATACTACACCATGGCCAGGAAAATAATGACCTGAAGGAGGAAGGAAGTAGCATTTTGAAACAGCTACGAAAATCAATACTAACTAATAATATATTTTTACACCAGGCAAATATAGGAGTTGAATTGATAAGAAAAGATGGCTCTCATTTAGAGGTTGTTGATCTTACGGAAATCAATATAGAAGATATTTCATCCATTGTTGAAAGGGATGACATAAAAACTATAAAAGTTAATCAAATGCCTACCAACTTGAAACAATCCAAGTTTATTTCAGTAAGTGATAAGGTTTCAGAAGTAGTGAATTATATTTGTTTACAAACGTTACCTTCTTGTGGTATTTTATTAGAAGGTAAAAGTGGTATGGGGAAGACGACACTACTCTCTGCTATAGGTGAAAAACTAAAAAGGACTTCTTCTTTTTATGTCAAATTGATTAACTGTGAGGATATATCTGAAGAGTTTAATTTTGAGAAAATGAAGGACACGATATCTGATTGGTGCTCTTTTCTATATTGGTATAAACCTGCTGTTTTAATTTTAGATCAGGCCGATTTTCTCTTCAACAGGATAACAAGTGAAGACAGTATGTCTATTAAGAAGAATAACACATCGTATAAACTTTCAAGCTTGTTTGTCAATACCATTAATGATATCTCGATGAAATACGGCGCTTTCATAAGGGTAATTCTTACATGTAAGAGTAAAGCATCTTTGAGTAATCTATTCTTCGATAAACATTTTATTGGTAAAGTAATCTCTTTGAAATCTCCAAGCAAGGCAGAAAGGCTAATAATTCTAGAATATTTTTTCAAGCAACTACATGTACCCAATATTACTTCAGAGCTAATAAACATAATTGCCCTTGATTCAGACGGTTATTCTCCACAAGATTTGAAGAATTTAGTCGATAAATTATTTTTTGAAATACAACTTAAAAAAATACCTGTATCTGCAAAAATAGTACATAAGGTACTTAAGAATTTTACTCCAATATCGTTACAAGATGTAAAACTAACAAATATCCAGGGTACAGTGAAATGGGACCAAATTGGTGCCTTATGGGAAGCAAAACAGTTACTTTTAGAAACTCTAGAGTGGCCAACTAAATATGCTCCAATTTTTCGAAATTGTCCTTTGAGATTAAGGTCTGGTATATTATTGTACGGTTTCCCAGGATGTGGTAAGACATTACTAGCGTCTGCTGTAGCCTCACAATGTGGCTTGAATTTTATCTCAGTTAAAGGGCCGGAGATTCTGAATAAGTTTATCGGAGCAAGCGAACAAAATGTAAGAGAGCTATTTGAGAAAGCAGAGTCTGCTAAACCTTGTATTTTATTTTTTGATGAATTCGATTCTATCGCGCCAAAGAGAGGCCATGATTCTACTGGCGTAACTGATAGAATAGTCAACCAGTTACTTACACAAATGGATGGTGCAGAAGGGCTAGATGGTGTCTACGTGTTAGCTGCTACAAGTAGACCAGATTTGATCGATGCCGCATTACTAAGACCTGGAAGATTTGATAAGACCATATTATGCAATATTCCAAGTAAGAATGATAGATTTGATATCCTAAAAAGTATTTTGAGCTCTGAGAAATTCAATGTAGCCGAAGATTTTGATTATATGGAGATAATAGAAAAGACTGATGGTTATTCTGGTGCTGATATCCAAGGGTTATGTTCAAATGCGTATCTGAAAGCTGTACACAGAAAATTAGAGGAATCTACATTAGGCAGTGAGGTTGAACGTTCAGAACACAATGTTGTTTATAATATTGTTAATGGAAATTACGCAGATGTTGCTACGAAGGAAACAATTGATCAGATTATGAATACACAAATATATGAAGGAGACCCTTCTTCCTCAGGGGCTATAGGAATGCAAAATGGTTTACAATCAAAACTTCAAATATGCGGAAGAGATCTTTTGGAAGCATTAAGAGAATTACGTGCTAGTATATCTGAGCATGAATTAAAGAAACTTACTGGCATCTATGAGAAATTTCAAAATAACAGGGATGGTAACATGTCCAATGGAGAACTGCCCACAGATGTTGGTAGTAGATTATCCTTGATGTAATAATATCAAATAATATAGGCGACCCCCCATTTCCTTCTATTGTTTTATTGGAAATCCCATCTACTTGTCAAGGATAAAAAAAGGGTTCAAGGGTTTTGTGGTTCTTTTTTGAACAGTAGTTGAAGCAATACCTGAAATTTCTGTTAGGACGTGAAGAAGCTAGGAGAACATTTCAGTACACATTACTGCAACGACGAGTACAGCTCTGTTTACTTCTACAATGTCTAGTCCAAGTTGTACATTTTCTCCTTCAATTACGTAATATGAGCATAGATTCCTTACAGAGACAAGAAACGTGCAGCTTCCATATGACGACAGTTCTTATACATCAAGACCGCTAGATAGATGGAATACCTGAACTTGGGAGTAACATTATTTGTGTTCTCATTAATCTTTCAAAATATATATATAGATCTGGACGTATTACTGTAGCCAATTGATTAGTCACTTTCCCAATAATTTTGCACTTTTTTTTTTCACAGTTTCGGGTTTCACGGATCATCGAGATAAAAAATTGAGATATTTGAAAAATTTAATTGAGAACTAGAAAAAATTAGTGAAAATTCCTCGACATATACAAGAGTGGGAAGTTTACGTACTCTAGACTCTGTGAAGCAGTCGACATATAAGCATTATTTGCATACTGCTGTAGCTATTTCTATAACAGGTAGTCCGATTGGATAACGTACCAAGGATTGTGACCATCCTGATAATTTTATATAGGTTATTGTCGTTGGGGTATTTTCGGCGGTAAATTAATCGTATTCCAGACAGGAGGTCAGTATTAAAGCTGGAAACATAAAAAGAGGTTAAATATATATATTTTCTGTAAACATGCTATCAAGAAATAAAAACTCTGCTAACAACACTACTAAATCTAGCTCAAAATCAACTATTAAGTTGTTCGGTAGAAAACTTTTCAATTCAAAGAGCTTTGATGACGCCGCTACTGCTACTACTACTAAGAAAGATAAAACTATAAGAAGTCTAAAGAAAACTTCCACTCTACCTATATCTGCTAAGACGAATGAGTTACTCTCTCATGGCTCGAATCCATATCTGAAAAACTTCGACAATGGTAAGAATAGTCACAGTACAAGAAGCCCAACAAATATGTCAAGTAGTAACACTAGCAGAAATTCCTCTGTGACTCCAAATACAACTATCAACTCTTTAATTGAAAAAGAGAAACCTTTAGTTTACAACCCATACGGCGTTAATAGAAGCTCCACTAATGAGTCTGTTGCAGACGCTTCTTTTTATCTCCACGATGGCTCTAAAAAGATAAGGATTCCATCTTTGCCTCTTCAGGATCCTAATCTATACTTACCTGAAGAATTTTGTCAACATAGTGTATTATTAAGTGATAACTTTAAGATTGATGCTGAAGAACAGAATAGAATTATCGGTAATGGTGGTACAAGTGATGTTAAGAAAATTTCTTACAAACATAATAGTAAAAGAGTCTATGCATTCAAGAAATTGAATATGATTTATGATGAAAACGATGATAGATATTATAAGAGATGTTCTAAGGAATTCATAATTGGAAGATATCTAACGTATATTCAACAAGGTTTACCTGAATGTGAAGGTGGTATTAACATTATTGGAACATATCAATTATTAAAGATTCCTAGTTCAACATTTATGACAAGAGGGTGGGGGTATATCATGGAACTAGGTAAAATGGATTTATTTCATTTAATAAGTAAAAGTGGTTGGAAACAAGTCGAACTATCTGAGAAATATTGTATCTTTAAACAAATTTGTAATGGTGTAAAATTCATGCATGATAACGGTGTTGCTCATAGGGATTTAAAACCCGAAAATATCTTATTTAGTAAAGATGGTATCTGTAAGATTACTGATTTTGGTATATCAGACTGGATATATAAGGAAAATGACAATTTTGATAGTGAGAGAAAGAAAAATGCCGGTATGATTGGATCTCCACCATATGCAGCTCCCGAGGTAATGATGTATGATGAAAAGAAAGGGTATAAAGCTGAATTACAAAAGCCATATGATCCTGTCTTGATTGATTGTTATGCTCTAGGAATAATATTTATGACGATGTTAAATGGTGTCATACCATTTTTAGAATCTTGTAATAAAGATTCGAGATTTATAGATTATGAAGCTTCCTATGAAAATTATGTGAAATACAATAATAAGAGGTTTAGAGATAGAGAAGTTTGTTATAGATACAGCGGACCTGGTATTGAGTATAAGTATGCGAATTATTTCAAGGATGGATCTGTTTCTAGAGTTGCATGGAGACTAGCGGATCCTAAAAGTGATTCAAGATATAATTTGACAGATTTGTTTAATGATCCATGGTTTCAAAATATCGAAACTTGTGTGGATGTCGAGAATCATGTCTACTCTTGCATAGAAACAGAGAGCTTAATATGCAGTAAAGATACAAATATCTTAATAAAACCGAGGTCTATGATCGAAATTGCTGATAAACCTAATGTGATTAAGGAGGAAGAAGAAGAAGAAGAAGTTGATGTAAAGGATGATTTATTCACAGTTGCAGAAGAAGAAATTAAGGAAATAGAAGAAGAAGAGAAATTTTACGAATGCTTACATGAGCAATTTGCTGACAAAGTCAAGATACCTTCAATAAAGATGGAAAATAATATGAGTCAACTAGGTAAGATACAACATACTGCTGTAGAACCAGACACACCACCTCTACCAAGAAGAAGAAAAAAGGTTAAACAGCATAACCATCTTCTTGTTATTAGAAGAAGTGGAACTAGTAATAATATTCCAATAAATATGAGTAGTAGCAATTTGAACACTAACACATCCTTAGGCTCTCTATCTATCAAATCCAAGAGGATAACTTAGAGAATGAAAAGTATCTCTTTATAATATCGTACGAGCTAATTTTTCTGTTTACATAATAAAAATAATAAATAATACGTTTTAGCTTTACTTATAGAACGCACGTAGATTTTCCTAAAAGGGGATAAAGATAAATAGAACTCTCCCCCCGTAACTGTGGAACCGAACAACTTTCTTTGCCCTGTGTGTTTTGATTGGATTCTATGAGCCGCAATCTCTTGGGACTTACAAGCCCTCAACGTCATCCACATAGATCTTGCCACTGCTCCTCACATCAAGTTCTCTATCAAGTCCGCCGTGCCCCGCGGAACTGTCGTCATTTCACAACTTCATTACTTCTCAAAAGAATGTGAACATTTGCCTAGGTACCCCAGAAAGTGTCGCGGCACAGGAAGAAAATACGGTGGCAATCGGCAGAGCCCAGGAAATATAATTGCTTCCAGAAACACCCGCACAAGCACAGGTGAGGGGCATTCCCCTGTCGAGAAGCCTGAAACTTTGCAAGTTTCTTTTCACACCCTTCGAGATCTCAACTTTTACTTATTGCTGCGCCTTTCTCTAAGACCCTATGGCTCTCCATTTTCCTGCTTCTGCGGCCACCTTTACTAGTCATTTTGTCCTTCGCTTTGTCTCTTGAGATACCAGAATTCCTGAGGCTTCTGAACACTTTCGATACAGAAGACTCTGCACAACAAATGCGAAAGCCCTACTTTACAGCTAACTGATAAATTTTCCTTGAAAAAATTCTTTGACCTTGGATGATTTGTTCGTAATTTTCCTTAATCGAATTTAATGATCACTCAAGTGAAATGAAAGGGCTTATTTTTTTTGAAGCTCAATTTCATCTCATGATTTCTTTTTAATAAATCTTGTTTTTAATACTTAGATCTTATCTTTTATTGCTAAATCTCATATCCATTTCCCCATTTCTTTCAATTTATTTTGGCTGTATATTCTCAAAGCATCAACACTTTCATCTCGATAGTGAACATATTGGCTTATTAAGTATATACATCCTATCCTTTTACTTTGCTTAATAATCTCCAAATATAAAAATAAGACTTTTCTTTTCTTCCTCACATTGAATATTTTCGCTGGATGAGGAGTCACATTAATCGAATCTTCTATCGTTATTTGATCTCTGCATCGAATGTTTTGAAATCTAAATCTTTTAGAAAACTATTTCTGCCGATAATCTTTATAAATTTTATCTTATTATGCATATCTGTTGTTTATCTAACCGAAAATAATACCAATGTGGATAAAAATTTATTAGATTATAATGCAAACCTGTATCTAGATCCTGATTATAAATATTTTAGAGGGAGTAAAAATCCTTCTTCAACTTCTCCATTTTCTTCATTCTTTGAAACAATTTCTCTCTATACAGATTCTGACTCTGATCAATATTCTGTATCATCATGGTTAAACTCAATGACTTCGTTATTCTCAGATGAAACTTCAGAAACTAATGATCATTTCCAAAAGTTAGCTAAATTATATGAAAAGTTAAGATTTAATACAAAATTAATATGGCCTGAGGATTATACTTTAAAGAATAACCTATTGAAAGTCTCTACTGGTCCCAATAAGGGATCATATGTAGATTCAATCGATGATCTTTCTGTATATGAATTTGATCCAAGACTAACTTGGTCAGTATACTTAAATCATCTTCTCTCATTAAATGAAGACGAAAAATTTGATCCATTACCATTTTCATGGTATGATTGGACAGATTTCCATGATTTAAATAAATTAATTTCTCAAACTACAACTGATATTACCTGTCCTTTCCTTTTCGAAAATGGATTTGATAGAGAAGTCATCGAAACTATAGAAAATGAAATAAATGAACCTTTATTTACTACACATAGAGAAAAATATGATATCAATAAATGGTATTCTATCATCAGGCATGATTCTAACCGTCATGTACTTAGTGTCCTTCAAAAACATTGTCAAGCGTTAAATGATTCTCAATTTGAAACCGTAAAGGGAACTAATCAGAAAAAATTTTCCACTGGTATTAACATCACTCAATTATTCGATAAAGTTAGAAACGAAGTGTATCAATTCCAAGCTAGAAATCATCTTTTAACTTCTGTTAGAAACCCATTATCCTTAACCATGACAGATCATAATAATAAAACTTATAGATTTGACATCAATTCCAATTCAAGATCCAATGTTTACCAATCAAATTTATTACAAAAATTCATTACAGATAATAATAATTCCATCTATCAAACTGATATCGTATTTGACCACAATAAATTATTCCAAGAATTCATTGGAAATAAAAATTTATCAAAACAATTTTTAATTGACATCAAGGAAACTGACAATTCCGTATTTTTGAATGAAATTCTTGATTTAGAAGCTTCAGATTTTGAATTCAATGCAGAGGAAAAAATTAAAGAATTAGAAGAAATTCCCACTGATCAATTATCTCCACATGATGCAAATTATCTTGACAGTTTGAAATTCTCGGTATCCACTCACCCTGCATTAGCACCAAAATTCTTTGAAGAAGCAGGTAATGTTGCTGCTATTAATAATATGGGTTATCATCGTGACAAGAGATTCTTTAATGGAGGTCTATTAGTTGAAAATCATCAAGAATATTTCAATAGATTAAATGCTATGATAAGATCTTTCCAAAAGTTTACTGCTGCTAACGGTATCATTACATGGGCTGCTCATGGTACGCTATATGGTTACCTATACAACGGTCAAACTTTTCCATGGGATAACGATTTTGATTTGAAAATGCCAATAAAACATTTACACTACTTAGCTCAATACTTCAACCAGTCATTAATCTTAGAAGATCCAAGAGAAGGTAATGGAAGATATCTGTTAGATGTTACCGATTCAATTACTGTAAGAAATCATGCTAATGGTAAAAATAATATAGATGCTAGATTTATCGATATTGATACTGGCCTTTATATCGACCTAACAGGTATGGCTGTTTCGCAAGATCCAGTTAGTCATCCACTATACGGCTACGTAAAGAATGCTACTAAAAAAATAGATTTTAAGTTAGACAGAAAAGAGAAGAACTACACAGAAAACAACATAGAAATTAAAGAAGAAAATATAAGACTTTTTAATATTAGTCAGCTGAGCGACTACATAGAAAAAAATAGTGACAAATTTGAGAAGGCTGACGTTAAGAAAGTAAAAGATATTTGGAAAGACGAAAAAGAAATGGTTACAAAAAAAGATTTATTGGAGAGATGGTTAAACCCGGAGGAACGTTATGATTTACATAAACAACTGGGAATTTTCAACTGTAGAAATAGACATTTTGAAGCGTTAGAATTACTATCTCCATTACAACTAACTGTTTTCCATGGTGTATCTACATTTGTACCTAAGAAAATCATCTCAAACTTACAAGCACAATATAGATTACCAAAACAATATGCTTATCTAAGTTTTGAAGGAAATACTTACTTACCTGAGTTAAGATATTGGTTCAAAACTAAGGTCTTGAACAAAGCCAGTAATATCGATGAATGGTATCCTACCAAACTGTTCAAGCCATTACAATACACAACTTCTCTGAAAGAAATTAAAAAGAATGACCTCAAGACGTTACTTAAGAATTTGATCAAAATTCCATCTAAAAACAACTACAACATCGATTTGTTTGCTTGTCTATTCAACTCATTTGATACAACTGCTTACAGACTAAAAGAACTAGAGTTGCAAACCAGTAACTTTACAGGAAATGAAAAGGCATCATATCTTCATCTTTTAAAATCAGAAATGTCAAGTAGTTTGAAATCTCCAGGTAAAGACCCTTTACTTTACACCAAAGAGCAAAAAATGTATGACGAAATGAAACACTCCTTTAATGAAACTGTTGTCAAAGAAGTGGAAAATTATATCCATTCTATTTATATTGAAAAGTATTGGTCCTTAAATCAAGCACTAAAGCAGAATAAATTAGGTTTATTCAACAGAACGTTATCTGTTCCATTGCCTGATAACACTACATTTGTTGACTTCAACATGCTTGGAAGAACCGATTTATTTGCTGATCATAATAAAAACCTTAACACTATTTTCCAAAAAGATTACTAAGAATCAACAATTTGATGCATTGGTCAGTATTTAAAATATTTTCCAGACATATTGTAACATATCCCACTAAAACACTATTATCTAATGCGTTAACTGTGCATATCTTTTCAATTATTTATTTACTTATTAGGTGATTGCCTTTTTTATAAATGTATATAGATAAGAAGAATTCATGAAATTTTCAGTTTATACTCTTCGATTTTTTTCACTGTACGCTTAGATATTTCCGCCCTACGACCAAGAATATTTATAACAGATCTTACGAATGGTAAAGGATTGATCAAGTTCTAACATACAAGACTACAAATTTTAAAATCAAACAAAACACATCCTTTTTACAACGTTTTATCATACCTTTTCTAAATGATTCAATCGTTCAAGAAGAAGGTTAGTGCGAAACACTCCACTTCAAGGAAAAATCTTACATCTTCACAATCTCATTCGGATGATGATATATCAACAACATCTAACCGCCATTTACCTATAACTTCTACTTCGGATCCCAGAATACTAGCTCCTAACAATGCTCAAGATAAAAGCTACAATGATATAGACAATAACTTAGGTGACATAGATAGTCCCTATTCCACGTTCAACCTCATATTTGAAAACTTGAAAAGCGATGACATCCAAACGAGATTAAGTGCTTCTTTAGAATTACACAACCTGTTAGTATCAATATCTCGGGAGCTATCTGTAGAGCAGTTTCAAAGGTTTAGTAATATACTAAATAATAAAATTTTTGAATTAATTCATGGGTCTTCATCAGACGAGAAACTTGGCGGCATACTTGCAGTAGATACGCTAATTGCGTTCTATTCTGAGACAGAAGAACTGCCGAACCAAACATCACGTCTTGCCAATTATCTTCGAATGCTGATTCCTTCTAATGACATAGAAGTGATGCGCATGGCAGCAACTACTTTAGGTAAATTAGCTGTACCTAGCGGTACATTAACATCTGATTTCCTTGAATTTGAAGTAAAGACTTCATTAGAATGGCTAGCAGCATCACCAGAAAACAATACCAACACAAAACAAGAATATAGGAAACATGCGAGTCTTCTCGTTTTAGGAGCTTTGGCAGAAAACTCTCCATATCTGCTTTATCCATTCGTAAATAATATTCTAGAAAATATATGGAATGCCCTTAGAGATACAAATAAATCAATAAGAGTCGATGCAGCTGTTACATTGGGCAAGTGTCTTAATGTTATAAGCAGTAGGAGCAGAAATTATAATAATGACAAATGGGCGAAGACGCTCTTTAACGATTGCATTCAAGGGTTAAAAGTTGGTACGAATGAGTATATTCATGCTACTTTACTAGTCTTTAGAGAATTGTTAAGCCTAGAAAATGATAAGTTTATCAAGAATAAGATAAAAGACATTTTTAAGAATTGTATGATGTTAAAAGATCACAAATATGATGTCATAAGGTTAGAAATTTATACTATCTTACCACTGTTGGCAAATTTCGACAAAGAAGTATTTATTGATAAGTACTTAGATGAAATTCTTACTCATTATATGACTGTTCTTAGGAACATTAAGATGTTTGCTACAGTCAGTACGGACAGGCCAGCACTGTTTGTTTCTATTGGTGATATCGCATACCAAGTTAAATATAGTATAGGATTATATGTTAATTCAATATTGGATTACATAAGAGATGGCTTACGATCCAAACACAAAATTCGTAAAAACTTTGAATCTGAAATATTTTACTGCGTTGAAAAACTTGCCCACTCAATAGGACCTGCACTAGCCAAACATTTGAATAGAGACTTATTAGAGCTGATGTTACACTGTACTCTCTCAGACTACATGCAGAAGACATTGGGTGTTATTGTAGAAAATATTCCTGCTTTGGAGGAAAATATTAGTAATCGATGTTTGGATTTGCTTTGTACTTATTTATACGGACAAAGGTTTATTCAATCGAATCAAAGAACTTTTTTCGAACCTTTTTCTTTGGCTAAAGCAAGAATGTGGAGGAATAAGTATGTAGTGAATACAACGGGTGAACCAAATAATGATACAAAAGATACACAGCTTTTAATTCAAGCTCTCAAAATGCTACCGAATGTTAAAAAGGAGTATTCCTTGACTGAATTTACTAGACAAGTAGTAATGTGTTATATAGAGCATGAAAACTCAACTGTACGAAAGCTGGCGGCATTAACATCATCAGAAATTTTTGTTAAGGATGGAATATGTTCTAAAACATCAACTTATGCTCTGAAAACTGTTTCAGAGGTCTTAACAAAACTTCTCATGATTGCTGTCACTGATCCAGTATCGGAAATTAGATTACTAATTCTAAAGAATCTCGATGAGTGTTATGACGCGCAGTTAGCTCAACCAGATAACATGCGCTTGCTCTTTACAGCCTATCACGATGAGCATTTTCCCATTCAATTAGAGGTGATCAAAATTATGGGAAGGTTGAGTAAAAGAAACCCCGCCTATGTAGTTCCATCTCTGAGGAAAACTCTTTTAGAACTGCTCACACAATTGAAACATACTCAAATTTCAAAGAAAAAAGAAGAATGTATAATGCTACTTCAGTTTTTAATATCTTCCTCTAACGATATAACAACACCATATTTAGACAACTTGCTTGATTCTTTCTTAGAGAATTGCACCGAAGGATCTTCAAGCGTTGCTGGAATGTCATTAAAAGCAATAGGTGAACTGTCCATTGTTACCGGAAATGGAATGGTTAAATATCTAGATAAATTAATGCCTATCATCATCAGTATTTTAAGAGATCAATCGAACTCTTTCAAGCGCGACGCAGCAATTAGGCTACTTGGTCAGTTGGCTACTTCATCCGGGTATGTGATAGAACCTCTATTAGATTATCCTGAACTATTAGGTATCCTAATGAACTTGTTAAAGCTAGAAGGGTTTCAGGATATGAGAAGAGAAACAGTGAAAGTCCTAGGAATACTTGGTGCATTAGACCCTTATAAACATCGAGAAATTGAAGTAGCTTCAGCTTCAAAATCTACTTTGCAGAATAACCTGCCTTCCATTGATGTGGGCCTGCTAATGGAGGGCATGTCTCCCTCCAATGAAGAATTCATTCCTTCGGTAGTTTTAGACAGACTGTTGAAGATCTTGAATGATAACGGTTTATCTACTCATCACACAGCTGTCACGCAAGCAATAATATTGATATTTCAAACCATGGGGCTTCGTTGTATCAAATTCTTGGATAAGGTTGTACCCTCAATTTTATCAGTGATGCATACTTGTCCACCATCACTGTTAGAATTCTACTTTCAGCAGCTGGAAGCGCTTATCTCTATTGTACATGAGCACATATCTACTCATATTGACCTCATTTATGATATCATTATTGAGTTTTTTCCGATCAATAAACTGCAAAATATAATTATAAACTTAATCGAATCGATTTCAAAGGCTATAGAAGATGATTTTAAAACATATGTCCCCAGAACATTGACATTTTTCATCAGCGTCTTGGAAAATGATAAATCCGGCAAAAGGCAAGTCTCTACTAGAATATTGAAAGCATTAATAACGTTCGGTCCAGTACTTGAGGATTTTAGTTACATTATTTTACCTACACTAGTGCGTATGACTGAGTATTCCCCTATTAAATTGAGAAAGACTACGATTGTAGTACTGGGTCAACTGGCTAAGTCTATTAATCTATCTGATATGTCATCAAGAGTAGTACAGACACTTGTACGTATATTGCATTCTGGAGATAAAGACCTCAATAAAGTCGTTATGAACACATTATGCTTATTATTATTGCAAATGGGATCTACGTTCATTATATATGTTCCTGTCATAAATAAAACTCTGGTAAAGAATCACATCCAACATTCAATATTTGATCAACTTGTTAACAAACTCCTTAATGACGAAACGCTACCTACTAATATTTTGTTTGACAAAGACTCTGACCTTTCATCTAAGAAAAACCTTCTAACTGAGGACCTGCCTAAGAAATTTCCGTTTAATGAAGTGATACTTAAGAATTTATGGGATTGTAGCCAACAAAGAACAAAAGAAGAGTGGCAGGAATGGTTTAGAAGACTGTCTGTACAGCTAGTCAAAGAATCGCCCTCATTCGCACTTCGAGCTTGTTCGAACTTGGTCAGCATATACTACCCACTTTCAAGGGAGTTGTTCAACTCATCCTTTTTAAGCAGTTGGGAGGAAATCTCCACTAGAACTCAGGATGAAGTAATTGGCTCAATACGTTCAGCTTTATCCTCACACGAATGTCCTCCTGAAATTTACCAAACTCTACTAAGCCTTGTTGAATTTATGGAGCACGGTGATAACCCCCTACCTATTTCTGCTCATGTACTCGGGCAGTATGCCCAGGATTGCCACTTGTATGCCAAGGCGTTACACTTTAAAGAATTGGAATTTATTGAAAATCCGAATAGCTCAATAATCGAGTCTTTAATAAATATCAACAATCAGCTGCGACAAACTGACTCGGGCATTGGTATCCTGAAGTATTCGCAGCAAAATCATTATTTACAACTTCAAGAGACGTGGTACGAGAAGTTACAAAGATGGGATGATGCCTTAGAAGCATACAACGAACGTGAGAAAGAAGGTAAAAGCTCAAGTGACATAGTAATGGGGAAAATGAGAGCACTACATGCTTTAGGAGAATGGGAAGACTTATTTAACCTGACTGCAAAATATTGGAAATCTGCTAATAGTGAGATTAAAAAATCTATTGCCCCCATAGCGGCTAGTGCTTCATGGGCGCTTGATCAATGGGATATTATTGAACAGTATATAAACTTCATGACACCCAATACACAAGAAAAGGAATTTTATCAAGCTGTTCTTTGTATTCATAGGAATAATTTTCAAAAGGCTGAAGAGCATCTACTTTCAGCTAGAAATCTAATACTCAATGAAATTGTTTCTGTTGCGAATGAAAATTATAATCGAACCTACACTATTGTTGTGAAGGCCGAAATGATATCAGAGTTGGAGGAGATAATAGAGTATAAGAAATTGCCATTTCAATCGCAGAACAGAGATAAAATGCGACAAATCTGGAATAAAAGATTAATGGGGGTTCAGAAAAATGTTGATGTCTGGTATAGCATTTTGAGAATTAGATCACTAGTCGTAAAACCTAACCAGGACTCCGAAATATGGATAAAGTTTGCTAATTTAAGTAGAAAATCTGGAAGAATGGAACTCGCAAGAAAAGCAATTAGTGCTCTTATTGAAGATGGTATATACCCAAAAACCCCGAGTGTTGTTCGGGCTTCACCGGCTGTCGTTTACACCCATTTAAAATATTTATGGGCTAGAGGATCAAGAAATGAAGCTTTAACTCATCTTATGAAGTTTACGTCAGAAATGAGTGATAGACTTGGTCTTGATATAAGAAACATGATGGCACCTTCCAGAAATATTAAAGCTAATATTTTACCTAGTAATACTAGTGAATACAATGCCCTACTTGCGAAATGCTTTCTCAAACAAGGTGATTGGAAAGTTACACTGGATTCAAAATGGAGAACAGATGATCCTGATGTCGTGTTGGGATCATTCTTACTGGCCACTCATTTTGATAATTCTTCCTACAAGGCCTGGCATAATTGGGCTCTGGCTAATTTTGAAATGATATCATTGATAACTTCTCAGGCGAGGAGCAGTAACACTAAAGTAAATGAAGCTTTTAATGAGAATTTACAAGGAACCACTAAAGCTACTTTAGAATCATATGAAGCTGATGGGGAACACTGTAAATTTTCTGTAGATTTAATCCATAGGCACGTAATACCTGCAATTGAAGGTTTCTTTCATTCCATTGCTCTATCAAAGAGTAGCTCTCTACAGGATGCACTAAGACTATTGACTCTGTGGTTCACTTTTGGTGGGGTTCCTGCGGCTACTGAAGCTATTCAGAAGGGGTTTAGCCTCATTAAATTAAGTACTTGGCTAGAAGTCCTTCCTCAACTAATCTCTCGAATTCACCAGACTGATGTTGTCGTCAGTAGATCCCTTTTATCTCTTCTCTCCGACCTAGGTAAATCATATCCACAGACCTTAGTTTACCCATTAATAGTTGCTATCAAATCTGAGTCCATATCGAGACAAAAGGCCGCTTTATCAATTATAAATAACATGCGAATTCACAGTCCTATCTTGGTAGATCATGCGGAGTTGGTAAGTAATGAAATGATCCGTGTAGCTGTATTATGGCATGAACAATGGTACGAAGGTCTAGAAGATGCAAGTAGACAATACTTTGGTGAAAACAAAATAGAGAAAATGTTCACTTCGTTAAAACCTTTGCATGATTTACTAAGAAAAGGCCCTGAAACTCTGAGAGAAATATCTTTTCAGAACTCTTTTGGTAGGGACCTGGACAATGCTTATGAATGGGTGCAAGGTTATGAAAAATCTCATGACAAGAGTAACCTCAACCAAGCTTGGGACATTTACTATAATGTATTTCGTAAAATTAGCAAGCAGTTACCACAATTACAAAGTCTCAAACTTAATCAGGTGTCTCCAAACCTATTACAGGCACATGATTTAGAGTTGGCTGTTCCAGGGACATATTCTGTTGGTGCACCAATTATTCGGATTAAAGGTTTTGATCCTATAATTGAAGTTATATCTTCCAAACAAAGACCTAGAAAATTTATCATGAAAGGTACCGATGGAAATAACTACACATATGTGTTGAAGGGACATGAAGATATTAGACAAGATAGTTTAGTTATGCAACTCTTTGGTTTAGTGAATACATTATTACAGAATGACCCTGAATCTTTTAGGAGGCACTTAGATATTCAACAATTTCCTGCCATTCCATTATCACCAAGATCTGGATTGCTTGGCTGGGTTCCAAACAGTAATACTTTTCACGACCTTATTAAGAAACATAGGGATGTTAATAACGTACCTCTCAATATTGAACATTGGATAATGTTACAGATGGCTCCTGATTATGACAATCTAAGTTTGCTTCAAAAGGTCGAAGTATTTCAATATTCTATGGAAAACACTAAAGGGCGTGATTTTGCAGAAGTTTTATGGCTAAAAAGTCGTTCTTCAGAAGCCTGGCTAGAAAGAAGAACAATATATATAAGATCTTTGGCTGTAATGTCTATGGTAGGCTACATTTTAGGTTTAGGTGATCGTCACCCAAGTAACCTTTTAATGGATAAGTTTACTGGTAAAGTTATTCATATAGATTTTGGGGATTGTTTTGAGGCAGCAATATTCAGAGACAAATTTCCTGAAAAAGTTCCGTTTAGGTTAACGAGAATGCTATCGAATGCCATGGATGTAAGTGGTGTAGAGGGAAGCTTTCGTATAGCTTCTGAAAATGTTATGAGAGTACTTAGAGATAATAAGGAATCATTAATGGCTATCTTAGAGGCGTTTGCTTTTGATCCGCTAATTCATTGGGGATTTGACATCCCTGCAGAGAAAATCACCGAACTTTTGAATGCAAACAACTCTCACATCAACACTAATGAATTATTAAGGAAAGCCGGTGTTGCTATTCAAGAAAGAACCAAAGAAGAAATGGAACATAATGACAAAACAAGGAACGCTAGAGCTATGCTAGTGTTGTCAAGAATTACTGAGAAACTAACAGGAAATGACATAAGCAAATTCAAGGATCTTGATATACCTGAACAAATAGACAAGCTGATTCAACAAGCGACATCAATTGAAAACCTATGCCAACACTATATCGGGTGGTGTCCATTCTGGTGACTGCTGACAATAAATAGTAATGTAACCATAATCACTGTATATACTCTAATTTATATTCTTATGTAGTGGCTTGAAACAATTTGAAAAGCTCTCCGTTAGTTAAAATATATATATCTGACAGGTATATCACCAACATGAACCATTTTTTTATATTTTCATTGCCGAACGCGTAGTGTCAAAATTTCCAAGCGAAGAGTTTTTAGTATTACTCGAATAGAGAAGTACTAACGCTTTAGTGATACCAACAGTGTTCTCTATAAAAAGAGACCAACCTTTTTCAATTGCTAGAAATTTAACACCTGAAAGTAAATAATCTGATGTTTGAAAGCTTTGGTAACGTGAAGAGACGAAAAATTGATAATCCAGCGGAAAATGAACAATCAAAACCATGGGTAGAAAAGTATAGACCCAAAAAGTTGGATGATGTTACAGCTCAGGATCATGCTGTCTCTGTTTTGAAAAAAACTCTAGAGTCTGCAAACCTTCCTCATATGCTATTCTATGGACCACCTGGCACCGGTAAGACATCTACAATTTTGGCTTTAACTAAAGAACTATTTGGGCCCAATTTAGCCAAATCGAGGGTATTAGAGTTGAATGCTTCAGATCAACGTGGTATAGCTATAGTTAGAGAAAAAGTCAAAAACTTTGCACGTTTAACGGTTTCCAAACCCTCGAAAGATGATTTGGAAAACTATCCATGTCCTCCTTATAAGATCATCATTCTGGATGAGGCTGACTCTATGACTGCCGATGCTCAGAGTGCACTACGTAGGACAATCGAAACTTACTCTGGGGTTACAAGATTTTGTTTAATATGTAATTATGTTACTAGAATTATAGATCCTCTTGCCTCCAGATGTTCGAAGTTCAGATTCAAGATGCTTGACTCAACTAATGCAATTGATCGTCTAGCCTATATTGCTGAACAAGAATCAGTCAAGTACGAGGAGGGTACGCTACAAAGAATTTTAGACATATCGCAAGGTGACTTGAGAAGAGCGATAACGCTTTTACAGTCTTCATCGAAACTTATCAAATACTCTGAAGTTGAAAAAGTTAATCAAGGAGGTGTAGAAGAACTGGCCGGTATTGTTCCTACTCCGGTATTGAGAGAGATGATTGATGTCGTAGCTACAAAGAGTGTAGATAATATAACGCAATATGTCAACAAGTTTATCAAAAGTGGATGGTCTGGTGTATCTGTTGTAAATCAACTACATCATTATTATATTACAAATGATAACTTTGATACTAATTTCAAAAATCAAATTTCATGGATTTTATTTGAAACCGATTCAAAATTAGTAAACGGTACCAATGAGCATATCCAGCTTCTGAATTTATTACTAAAAATATCAAAACTGTAATGATGAAAATTTAAACTAGAAAAATACTATATATGCTTATATATGTGGGATGTAGTATTTATAGTTAAATAAATAAATTATTGAGAATGAATGGGTATTTTTAACATGCAAGGGGTAGCACAATAAGTTATAAAGTTTAGTTGTAGTTGTCATGATGGGTTTTTTATATTCTCCACGAAATAACGCAGTATTAATAATAGTGTATAATCTTCTTCTCTCTACAACTTAGATCGAGCTTGACAAGTTGGGAGCCACATAACTACGGCTCCTAAGTTAGGTATTTACAATGAATCTATAGCACATGAAGGCGCCCCACCTTACGAAGAGAGATTAGTAACTAAATTAACGTAATATTTCTCAAATGCCTTTTGATCAGCAGAAACCAGTGCTTCCATTAATTCCATTATTAACTGTTGTGGAAATTGGATCTGTGGTAGATATATTTCTGAAAGATATTTTAAACATGAATTGGCATTAATATCGGAAACAGGACCGCTCTGTAAATACAGCTCTTTGAGTAAACGAGATAAATCACATGCTACAATTCTATAACTTCCTTCTTTGACATTAAACTTGTATTCAGGTTTAAATGGAATCTCAAAGATAAGAGGGATTGTCTTGGTGATAAAGAACTCATTTAGACCTTGTATTTTCTCATGATTTATGGCATGTGCATCTTTTGGATCTGTTACCTTACCTGAACCAAAATATTTAACAAAATTCACGAGTAAATTTAAAGCCAGCTTCATAGCTGAGGTTTCTTGCACTTCTTCTGGTGTGTATGTCACTAAATCTGTAAGAATGACGGATAGTGTGTTTCCATTAGCAGGAGTTAAGAGTACAGATGTTACAGAATTTGTGACAAATGATTGTAAAAATGAATAGTACCCTTTTTTAAGTAAAACTTTATCTCTAAATGCATCAGTGACAATTATGTTTTTGTTAGAATCATTATCCTTAGAATTTATACCATTACCAAGTAAGGTTTTGTTTGAATTAGATAGTTTCTGATTACTTTCTAAAGCATGCTCTTCATCAATTAATTGCATGACTGCGTGAACTTTTTCTACAACTGGGGTTAATAAATTGGTAAACAGTTGATAACAACCTTCATCCTTGTGAAACATATGGACCATTTGACCGAGAAACCCAAGGAAGTCAGTCATTTCTAAAACCATTAAATTAGAATCCAGAAATAAAGCAATTAATTTATTAGCAAATGGGATAATCTCAGTATTTAATATAGGGGTTAATCGGGAGAACGTAAACCTTGATGCATCTCTAATATTCTCATGCTTATTAAAATATGAAAATGTTACCAGAACCACCTCAGCAATATTAGAAAATTTTTCAATTAATGACCTGTGAATTAATTTCTTACTAACTAGGGTGTTATTAACTTGATGCTCAGGTACTAAACCGCCATGTACACCTCTAGCGAGGGTACCTATAGCCATTAAAATATGATGGCATTGCAGTACTACAGTTGGTGATTGGATCTGAGAAGAGATACAACGTTCTAGCTCAGAAAATAAAGGAGATAATACCTGGTCAAGAATATCAAAATTTGCATCAGAGTTGGAGCCGATTAGTAGACCTAGACCTTCAAAAAGATATAGTTGATTATCAAAAGTAGCATCTTCGTCTGCTGTACCTTCAGCATTAATAGATACAATTTTTATTGATAATAGGGGATTTATCTTAGAGATAATTTCACTTAAAATAACAGTAGAGAATTTAGGCTTAGTAGTTTTCAATAACCTTGTAAATAAATACCAAGATCTCAATCTCACTCTTTCTCTCTTGTTAAACATCCCAAACTCACTGCAGAATATATTCAAAAGTGTGATTTCATACTTATCACCAGTAATAAAAGAGTGATGTCTTGTAACTAATTCAAAGAATAGTATTTGAACATAGGGATTGTCAACGGTAAATAGAGAAGCATTTTGGATTAACATTCCTAAAATATTAGTCACCAGAATAGTAGGCTGGGAAGATGCAATTTCATTCTTATTGATACCGAACAAGTTGTTCCTGATACTTTCACAGAGATTATGCATTTGGTAGATTGCTAGTTCTAAAACTCTCCAATTCCCATTAGATTGGTTATTGTTCCAAATAGACAATAGTGATTCAATATGGTTTGTTATATGTTCTAGGTATAGAGTTGGGTTAATTATCGCGACCGTATCTTGAAAAACTTTGAATTTTGATCTAATAGTTTCATTAAACTCGTCAATTTCATCTTCAGAATCCTCATCGCAGGAATCATCTATCTTCATCTTTTCAAAGCCAACATTTAATAGGGATACTAAAAAATTTTGATGATCCTGATCTAGAGGTTGTCTCTTTGAGCTCATTGCAACTGCAGAGCCTGGTTTACCACCAACAGCAAAGAGTTTTTTTAGAATGGATAAATAGTTGGTAATAAAAGGGAAAGCTTGTTGTGTTACAGAATCATATTCATGAGACATAAATTTTAATACCAATGGCATGACTTGGGACAACAGTTGTTGATCAGCACTGTTGGCAACTTGCTGAATCTCATTGGTTTGGGCCTGTTCATTACATTGCTCCAATATGATGGATAATTCAGAACCTATAGATGAAGCTAGTTTCGCTAGTTGTTCTTGAACTTCAAGATCATCATGACTCACTGTTGTCACTTTATCAGTTAGATTTAGCATTCCTAAAAGTGTAAGCTTATCTAAAGGCTTCATTTTTTTGGAAATTATTTCACAGAGACATTGTGCACATGAGATTTTTGTTTGAGGATAATCTAAATAATTGTAGATTACAGAAATATATTCCTGATTTATAATAAGATTCACATCTATCCAAGAGATAAAGGATCCAATACAAGATAATGCGAGGATAGCAACTTCAATTTCATCATTTTGCAAGGCACGTTGCGGTATTTGCATGAAATAACTCTTTAGTACATTTAACCATATGGCAACTAAAGTGTTAATATCTTGAATTCTCATTGCATCCTTTAGGCCATTATTTTTTATTTGAATATCTTTCGATCTAACAAAAGTTTGATCTGCAATTTCACTGTTAATAAATCCACATATTCTTAAAAAATAGTCTATCCCAAGAGGAGAATATCCATCGGATGGTGATTTAGTCAATGATTCTATCGATAGTAGATTGATCATATCATCAAAAAAGGAACTCCATTGATTATTATTAATTTCACCATACATCGAATAAAATAGTCTTGTAATCAGTTCAGCAATTTTATTTCTCACATATTCAGGATCTCTAGTATATGATTGTATTTTATCTCGTAGAAGGTCTAAAATTGCAGATTTAATGAACATGAGTTGCTGTGATTGGTTAGGATTTCCGGCGATATCACTGAGAACTTGCAAAGCGACAAATTTGATTAAATCATTGGATTGTGGATCTGTCAAAAGGGATGCAAAGACAGAGGATGCATTAGGATCCAATTTAGCTTCATCCAAAAAATCAATAGCTTGCTTCTTTGTTATAACATCAGTGGTGGGATTGTTCGCAATATTAATTACTTCTTGGATTCGTTGCAGCATCTGTGTTGAACTATTACAAAAAAAGCTCTAGTTTTCAGACTCAGTATACAAATAAAAACAATAAAATTCAGTTGAAATAAGTCCTATGACTGTATAATAGCAATTTTTCCTTGTATATACGTTTGATCTATTACTATCTACTTCTACTCAAAATATCAGAATCTTTGATATTTTTTTCCTCTTTGGAAATTTCATATTGAAATTTTCATCATCGAGAAAAATTTTTTCCCATAAGGCATCGATGAATCAAACAACGGTGGCATCAAAGTTGAAAGAATGAAGAAGTTGAAATTCATTCTTTGTTTTGGAGGAACTTCTTGAATTTGTCAAATGCTTTGTATCTGTGTGAAATCTTATTCTTTGCTTCCTTAGTCATTTCGGCATAAGTTTGACCTTCGCTGTTCAATGGCTGGAAAATGGAATCCCACCCAAAGTCAGTTGGACCCCTGCTTGGAACTATATGACCCTCAGTAACCCCTTCAAATAAGTGTATCTTACCATTCTCGTCTGAGTATGCAATAGTGGTAATGGCTCTTGCTGACTTATCTTCAAAATTGTCTAACATTTGGACGATCTTTGCTAAACCCATGCTTTTAACGAACCATTTTATATAAGCACCTGGTAGCCCATTGAAAGCATTGAAAGATAATGCAGTGTCTTCTACGAAGACTGGTACATTGGGACCTAGTAATGTAACAGCTTGTTCACATTTGGCTGTTGCTATAGCATTCAAATCCGATTCTTGTAATTCATCGAGATCTAAAGCTTTATTGATTAAATTGAGCTGTTTGGTACTTATATCCTCTGCTGAAGGTGCTAAAATCATTTGCACCTCCTTTAGCTTATTAGCATTACCTGTAACAAAAACGATATCCATATTCTTAAGAGCTTATCTTGTTGTGCTACAGTGTTTGTTTGTTAGTTATTTTTAAAGTAGTCAAAATTTGCTTGAGAAATAAATAATAAAAAAAAGTTTGAAGGACAGTATTTTTGCATTCTTACATAAGTTCGATTAGTAATTAGTTTGATTAAATAAGTTTAAAACATACGTTTCTATTAGGAGTTTCTCAAAGGAAAATAAATATAAAACATCTTCATCATTATGTGCCAGCTTAGAATAGTAATAATAAACCAGCCTGAAGAAATTCTAATATACAAAGTAGCTATATAAAAGTAGGGTGTTTATAATTGAATAAATTAGAGATGAATGTTGATTAATGACAAAAGTGCATAGGGCGAAATGGCTACGTTTAAGCAGGGGCGTATTCTAATTGGTTGCTGTTTTCATATTCGTACATATCTAAAGCAACAATAGCAGATTCTCTGACAACATCAACAGGGTCATTTAAGTAAGACTTTAAGACTGGAACAACATCTGGAGTAGCAATAGCACCTAAAGCTTCAGCAGCTTCGTGTCTAACCATTGGAGCTTCTTCCATACGGGCTAAGACTTCGACTAATCTTGGAACGGCAGCTGGACTACCCATTTGACCGAAAACATAAGCAATTTCATGCTTGAATAGAGCAGATGGATCATTGAAACCAGTAGCTAGAGCAGAGACAGCAGCGTTGGTACCAATATCTCTTAGTCTGAACATAGCTCTGTATCTTTCAAACATTGGTTGCTTCTGGTCATTTAATAAGTTTTGTAATTCTTCAATATTGTATTCTTGTTCTAAAGCAAGTGGTGGAGCTGGATCGGTACTACTGTATAGAGATTCTTGTAACTTCTCACTAGCAGCGGCTTTACTGTGTTCCCAGTTAATTCTGGCAATAGCTAATTCAGCGGTTTGAGTAACAGCTGGGTGAGGATCATTCTTTAAACATTGTTCTAATTCAGGTAAAGATTCCTTATCACCTAAAGCACCTAAAGCTTCAGCAGCTTCATGTCTAACCATTGGCTGTTGGTTAGCATCTAACATAACTTCTCTTAAAACAGGACAAGAGGTCATGTTCTTGGTTTGACCAAGGACGTAAGCAACTTCATGCTTTAATAATTCACTGTCATCACCGAAAGTTTCAGCCATGTATTCAACAGCCTTATTAGCATCAGCTTCGTTCTTTTTCATGTCTTCAGCAATACACTTTAAGTTGAAAAGAGCTCTGAATCTGTTGGATAAAGCAGATTGTTTGTTGACTAAGATGTCTCTTAATTGTTCCATGTTGTTGTCATCAACAACTTGTTGGTAATGCTTTTCTAAATTAGTGGACATTTTGGAAATTAGATTTGTTCTTATTCAGTGGTATAGAGTATGAATTATGTAATGATATTATTTATAGAATACAACCTAGTTACAAAACAGATTTACTTTACGAGTTAGACTACTTTATATACATCAAAAAACTGTTAAAATTTTCACAGCTCATCGAGAAATGAAAATTTTTTCACTGTGCGTCGTTTAGTGCCTTCAATTTTTCTGGCTACTGCTTATGCTGTCGATGAGTAAGCAACAAATTATTTTCCATTTATTTCTGTTGCTACAGCAATGGTTCTTTGATTATTAATTCTAAAATTGGGTGGCCCTTTTACTGTTGTTTCTGGTTTGCCCCTACAACTAATGTTTGATGTAACGGGCAATATTTTCAGCAGTCTTACTACTTGCAGTCTTACTTGTCATGTCAAAGGCCTCTTGGTATCTTTTTTGTAGATCAGGAGTTGTAGTCTCATTAACCTCACCTTGAGTTCTATCTTCCCCTGGGAAAGTGTATTCCCTCTCTATACCTTCGTCTTCATCTCTATCTACTAACCCATCATTCTCTTCTTCTTCTATGTCACTGATAACTTCAATACTGCTGTTGTCATCATCTTTCTCAGCTGGATTTCCGTCAGATTTACTTTGCAGCTTTTTCTTATCTTCAAGCCCAAGGTCTTTCATCAAACCATTAATCGATTTTTCTTTCCTTTGCTTTTCTTTTTCTTCCTTTTCCTTTAATATTCTATCTCTTTCAGCTTTATAGAATTCCTCATACTCATCAACTTTCTTGTCAACAATATTTAAGAACTCATCGAATCCTTCACCGGTGAAACTTGAGACACCACACATATCTAATTGGGAGTAAAATTCTTCCAACATTAGAGACATTGAGTTGATTAAAGAGGACATGTACCCAGATCCCATACCAAAATCACCATTTAATTCCTGATCATCTCTTATGGCAGCTTGAAATGCTTCAAAATCAGTCATCCATTCTTTAGCGAAACCAGCATCTTTTACATCAGTCTTGTTAAAAACAATAATCATTGGTAACTTGGTCTTATAAAGGATGGAACATGCATATAACATATTACTCATAAAAGTTGTTGGAGAAGAGTTTCTTGGTGTATCTACAATATATGCGATAACAGTTGGGAAAGTAGAAGCAAACGATTCAGTAATAATACTACCTGAAGCACTCCATACAAAACATTCAATTTGACCAGGTGTATCGATTATACAGTGGTCATAGTCATCTTTCTTTTTTTCAACAAGTTTTATAACTTGATCAATCTTAGTACTAAACAAATTTAAACTTGTTACAATAGCACCATTTGGGCCAAGTTGATAGTTTTCCATAACTTTTTTATACTTGATTGAATCACGAATATCTATATTAGCACCATATGGAATTCTCAATACTGCAGGATCTAAATTTATAACGTATGGGGGAGTTTTGTCTTTCTTTGAACGAATATGTGAGTTTAATCTTTGCATGAACGTGGTCTTACCGGACCCAGCCATACCTATACATATAACAGTACTGAGTGTCATCTTTCTTTATTACTTACTAACTGTTAATCCTTACAGTTGTTTCTTCTACTCACAAACCTGGTAATAAAGTAGTGAATCTGTCTTGATTCTTGGTTTGTATAGTGTTGATATGATAAGTGTTAAAATTGCGATGAGCTTTTCTTGAAATTTTTCGCACTAAAAAAAATTTCAGATAAAAACTTGGAATGAACTTCAATCTAGAATACATAATAATACCAATCTGAATTTTATCTAACTCTGTTTCTCTTATATATTTATATAGATATTTTTAGAGGATTTTAATTTATACAGAAGAATATTTACGTAGCACTCTTTCTTCTACGCGTTCAAAACAAGTTTCATGCTGAATTATGGTTAAGTCATTAGCGAGACCCTTCATCATCGATTCTATCTGTTGAGCAGTATTAGAACCTGCCATTGGGTCTTGTTGTTGTTGGTTTAGTCCTAATGAGTCAGGATTTGATTCTGATAGCAGTAAATTATATACTGGATTCAAACCCAGTACAGAAATAAAATACCAAGACAATGCACTAACCCAACGTACATCTAAATCAGGGGTCATAATACCATTCTGTAGCATTTCTTTAAACCTTAGAGTCAATGGGAATGGTAATTTCATAAGTACAAACCCAGCAAAGAAATGATTTACCCACCACATTATTATTGTTTGTGGTATCATATTAGCTAAATTACCCTTAGCCATATTCATCATAGCTTCTGATAAATTGGGATCATTAAGAGGGTTTGGAACTTCACCCTCTTTCTTATTCTCTTGAGCAATATATTTACCTTGACTTAAGACTTGAGATAAGTATTGTCTTCTTGCCTCGAATGATTCTGCGCTAAGATTGGAACCATTCCCAGAGAGAACCTGTGCCATCAGAATATATTGACTCTCAGTAAGTTTGACTCTTGCATTGCTTTTCAATTTAGGACCGATCAAAGTCATGATATATTGTCTCAAGACACCAGTAAACACCATCACCAAAGAAATGGGTAAAAGAACCCAATACTTTAACTTGGCATCCAAAACCAATTCAACTACTGATCCAGTAGTAGCACTCGTCAGATTTGCCACAACCACAGACCAATTCATCGCCACAACCACTTACAATGCTCATTATCCAAGTATCCCCTTTCAATTGGACTTCCCACTGCATTTAAAACTTTTGAAATTCTTCGTTAATGTGAAATTCATGAAAATTTCGTTTTTTTCGCATAATAAATATTCGTCTTTACCCGGTCGACAGTAGACATTACTATTATATTTAATAAGTTGTTGTTAGTGGATTGCTAGTATCAAAGTAGTTTGTCCTTTGCTTGTTGTGGTGCGTGTGAGTATACTGGATGTTGACTATATAAGGTGCTACAAGAGCTACCTTCAATTCAGTTCTTCCGGTGCGGCGTATCCTTGGTGAATAATAGCCATTTATTATCTCTTGAAATCATTGGTTTCAGCAATTGTTTTCTCGATAATAAAGTCAGTAACTCCTTTAAACTCTCTCTATTCTCATTCGATCGATCTATCTTGCTTTTTTTAGCAATCATCAATAGCTTTGAATAATTTAAGTCCTTGTACATTTCTGAATCTTTCAGTAATGATTCCATATATTCAATCCCTTCGATAAATTGAGCTTTTCTGTCCGTATTGGATATTTCAACCCTAATACCAATTGTATGCAGATCTAATATATTGTTGAATTCATTTTCTGTGATATCTTTGGTTGCCATATTTGTGGAGACCATGTTATCCATATTGAAGAAAGAACCTTGAATTTCGGAATGTCCTTGATACGATAACTGTATGCCTAATAGCTTGTTAAACAGGTCTAGTTTAATTGGATTCTTTAAAAATTGAGATTGTTTGGTATTGATTGTTTTTAATGTTGTAAATTTATTATACCTTTTCGCAAACTCTCCCCAGTAGTACTCTTTATCTATATAGAGCTTTTCATCTTCAATCCAATTCAGCAGATAAAACATGTTATAATTCGATAAATAGATACCACATTTTTGTTCGAGAAATTCAGTAGAAACTTTCCTTTTCAACGCAACTAAATCTTTCCTCTCCAAATATGGTGGATACTTGAATAAAAACTTGGGTCTTTTTGATATACCCTTAATCATTGCTGAATTCTTCTTCTTCTATTCTAAGATTTGTGCTACTTTCTCTAATCACAATTACTTTTTCCACTTTTCAGATAAAATTACAGATGGAACCTTAAAATTGAAGAATCCGTTTTTTAAGAAAAATTTAGGGCATTGTTGAAAATAGTTTATTAAAGAACACACAAGAAACAGAGGAACGGTTCTCAACTTTTAGCCTGGATACTGTTACTAGTTTTCTATAGAGGAGAATTGATTACCTTCAATAGGAATAAGCACCAATTTCAACGATATAATGATGCTCAACCGGAGAAAGTTTGCTACCTAATAAGGCACAAGACGACATAAGAGGCTGAAATTCCTCGAGGATAATGCTATGTTTTTATGGTTAAGAACGGCTAAATCTGTACAATGAGGCACAATGTCAACTTGTGGATTTTTTTCAGGAGCTTTGATAAAACTTCCACTTTTATTTGAAGAGTCTGATTGGTTAAGAGTTCAAATCAAAAGCTTAGATGATATGATACAATATACACAACAAACTATGGATTGTGCTCCGAGAGAAATTGAATGTTTCAAAACTATGACAGTATATTGCCTTTATGAGGAAAAAATATTGAATAGTTCATGTAAATATCCTAATTCGGAAATTTACATGTTTTGCCGATGATACATGAAACTTCACATAGAAATCTGCGTGCGAAGAATAATTTGACAAAGATATATCTTATGAACTATCTGGTGCATAAAATAATGTTTTATTATATAATCGTATCTCTTATTACAGTATTTTAGAAAAATTTTCGGAGGGTATCAAAATGGTTCGAGATAGCACAGCATACAATTGAGAGCTGTTCATTCTAAGAAAGATAGAAAATTTAACTAAAAATGAAAAGCCATGAACATATCTACATGCATATTCATCCGAGGTCGGATTTCAATATATTATCATTAATCACATTCTCAACAGTGGCAAATGGATTGGTACCTGCGATCACATCTATCCTGGTAGGAAGAATATTTGATTTACTTAGTGATATTCATACCTCACATCATATATTGTCTAAACTAACAAACCGTTCTATGTCGATAATGGCCCTAGGTGCTGCCTGTTTTCCAATTATGTGGATATCAATAGCCTCTTGGATGTCAATTGGTGAGAGACAAGGGTTTAGAATCAGAAGAGATATTTTAAGATCATATTTTGACAAACCACTTGAGTGGTTTGAAAGGAATGAGCATATGCAAGGAAATTTTACTCAAATAAATAGATGTGTAGAAGAGCTACGGTCAAGTTCAGCAGAGGCTTCCGCTGTAACCTTCCAGAATTTTGTTGCAATAATAGCATTGATTGGAACATCTTTCTACTATTCATGGTCCCTTACTTTAATAATATTATGCACTGCTCCTGCAATTATACTTTTTGCTATTTTATTTTCAAGATTGATTAATAAGTACACAGAACTTGAAAATACTGAATCAAGCAAAGCTGGCCAATTACTTATTTGGTCTATGAACTCAGCTCAAATGATAAAACTATATCATACCCAAGATCTAGAAATTGAAAAATTCTCAAAATCAATATTAAAGACTAATGACTATTTTATCAAAGCCTGCCTTTTCGTCTCTGCTAATGCTGCCATCTTAAGATTTCTTTCATTATCTATGTTTGTACAAGGGTTTTGGTTTGGATCAGTCATGATAAGAAAAGGAAAACTAAATATTAACGATGTTATAACTTGTTTTCATTCCTGTCTGATGTTAGGTTCTACTTTAAACAATACTCTTCATCAAATTGTCATCTTACAGAAAGGTGATGTAGCATTAAAGAAAATTCAATTATTTTTAAACTCAGATAAAACTAAATTGGAACCTATAACACCACTACCTAATCTATTCTGCAGTTTTCCATCATCTATCCAATTTAAAAATATAACATTTCAGTATCCTTCAAGGCCACAAGAAAAGGCTTTAGAAAATATCTCTCTAATATTCCAGGGCCAGAAATTTACGTATATTGTTGGAAAATCTGGTTCTGGTAAATCAACATTATCTAATTTACTTTTAAAATTTTATGGTGTATATGAAGGTCAAATCACAATTAATAGCATGAATATCAAATCAATTAGTCAAGATTGGTTATTACAAAATATTACTTTGGTAGAACAGAGATGCCAATTATTTAATGATACTATAAAAAATAATATACTCCTAGGAGTTTCGGATATTGAAAAGCATGAGCTTAACCATTTAGATAAAAGGGTAGAAGAAGCATGTAAGTTTTCCCTACTCGATGAAATTCTACCTCTATTTCCTGATGGATTAGAAACCCGAATTGGATCTGGTGGTATAACTTTAAGTGGCGGACAGCAACAAATGGTAGCATTAGCACGATTATACATGCGAAACTCACAAATTATAGTCTTGGATGAGGCTCTTTCTGCGATTGATATATCACGCAGGAAAAGAATTATGAATTCGATAAAGGCTTGGAGAAAAGGCAAAACCACTATTTTATTGACACACGACCTTAGCCAGATCGGTCCTGAGGACTTTGTGTATGTAATGGAAAAGGGTAAAGTAAAGGAAAGCGGTTATCAGCATGAGTTAGCTCAACTTTCAGAAGGTTCCTTCGCAAATCTACTAAATTTACAAATGGCTCTACGCCACAGTGAGAATGACATCTTTTCTCAAGAGGTAGCTTTTTCTAAAGAAAGCAATTCCTTGACTGAATCAGAGAGCTATATTACAAATTCGATTACCCAATCCCTTAAAGATGAAAAGGTAACTATTAGGACTGACGATGTTGAAATGCTATTTGACGAAGATCAGTTATTGAGTAATAACAACGAAAGTCTTTCAATCACCATCATTCTTAAAAGGATGCTGAAGACAATCAGACATAAAAAACTATTATTGACTGGTATAGTATGTGCAGTGATTGCTGGTGCTACTAACCCAGTGTTTTCATATGCCTTCAGTTACTTATTAAATGGTATTGTACCGCTTTCTGATGGTACTGGGTCATCCTACTACTTATTACAGTGGTCCTTCATAGTATTAGGAATAGCAGCAGCAGATGGTATTTTTAATTTTCTCAAAGGATATCTATTGGGTTACTGTAGTGAGTATTGGATTCTCTATCTTAGAGACAAAGCTATGAAATGTATAACCGCTAAGGGATTGGATTGGTTTTCTCAGGATGAAAATAAGGCCTCCGAAATATCTGCTTTAGTGTTGAATGATTTGAGAGATTTAAGGTCACTCGTGTCAGAATTTTTAAGTGCAATGACAGCATTTGTAATTGTCTCGTTTCTAGGGTTAATATGGGCATTAGTCTCTGGCTGGAAGTTAAGTTTAGTTTGCATATCAATGTTCCCACTAATTATAATATTTTCTGGTATTTATGGTGGATTATTGCAGAAATACGAAACCAATTATAAGACTTCTATTGCTAATTTAGAAAATTGTAATTTTGAAATAATGGAAGGAATAAAGACAATAAGATGCCTCCAGGCCGAAAACCATTTCACCACTCAATTCAAATCGTTAGAAAGCACAGTGAGAGAGCTGGCTTATACACGTTCTATTATCACTGGGTTGGGTATATCAATTACGAATACTCTTTCGATGTGTATCCAAGCAATCTTATATTACTATGGTTTAAAATTGGTGTTCAATGGTGAATACTCTACTATGAAAATGTTTGAGACGTTTACATTGTTGTTGTTTACTGTTATGGCGTGTACAAGTTTAGTGAACCAGATTCCCGATGTAACCAGAGGTCAAAGAGCAGCTACTTGGTTATTTAGGATATTTGATGAAGATCGAGAAATAAATGACTCTGCCAAAAATATTGTTAAAAATAAAGAGCACGGTAGAGTCTCAGCCATTCCAAATAACAATACCATAAAATCACTTATCTCCATTAAAAATCTTAGTTTTTGTTATCCATCATCTCCCAATCTGAAGATCTATAGAGATTTGAATGTTGAAATAAGTGGTGATAAGACAGTTTCGATAGTTGGAGAGTCAGGATCAGGTAAATCTACATTAATATATTTATTAACTCGACTTTATAAAGTTGAACCTAATAAAATATATATTGATGGAACAGATGTTAATGAATGGTCTGTAGATAGTCTTAGGGATCAAATCTCAGTAGTTGAACAAAAGCCTAAATTATTGGATGGTACGATAAGAGAGAATTTAACGTATGGATTAGGATCCGAAGATAATGAAGTAAGTGATTTGGAGTTGAATGATATGTTAAAATATGTTGGTATTTTTGATTTTGTCAACTCGTTGAAAAATCAATTGGATACTAGAATTGATATTGGGTTATTATCAGGTGGTCAAGCACAAAGATTATGTATTGCAAGAGCACTACTTAGAAAGAGTAAGATACTTATTTTAGATGAATGTACTTCTGCTTTAGATGCTGAGAGTTCTTCTATTATCAATAATATTGTGAAGAAAGGTATTGCTGGAGTATCAATTATTGCAATTACACATAGTGAACAAATGATGAGGGCATGTGATAATGTTATTGTTTTCAAAGATGGTGGAATAATTGAAGAAGGTAAATTTGATAATCTTTATGATAAAAAAGGTGAATTGCATAGACTTATTGTGAGTAGTACATAAAGATAATTTATAATAAGTGATATAAAAAGAGTTATTTTTATTTTCTTTCGTTATATCTTTCTACTGTAAATATATATAAATAAAAATATATCCAATCTGTTTATTTATTTATTTATTTATTTATTTATTCATTTTATAAATGGATGGTGATGTAAGGTACTTCTACATCTTCACCTTCTTTATCATCAGCACAAATTTCCAAGATCATAGTCTTTACATGGCTTGGTACTGGATTTTTAGTGACCAATTCAACTAATTTTGAGATTGGTAATTCTAATCTTTCCTTTAATTTCTTTGGAGGGAAGAAAGAAGCGTATAATAAAGAGACACCATAAGATAACATAGTAATTTCAAGACCTTCATCTTTTTCGAATAAATGGATTAAATCTTTTAATTTGATATCACCTTTAATATCGAATCTATCCCATATTTTATCATAAGTTTTATCATTGTATTTACCCTTTGAAGAAGCGATTGGTTCAGAGAACCCGAAGAATGGTAAAGCTAAATTAACGAAACCATTTTTATATTTTTCAATATCAGTCTTACCATCAATAAGCTTATAAAGTTCTAAATTAACTAAACCAGTGACTAAAGAAGTAGTTGTAGCAATGGCGGGGATAATACGACCTGCAATATATTTAGTCTTTTGACGATCAACTAATTCAATAGAATAATTTAAAGCTCTACAATTAGAACAAGCGTTAATAAATTCAATATGATGATTAGTATCATCATCTTTTTCGAACTCTACAGGAGATAGTTTTAAATTTTGTAAAGTATTTGATTTTGGTAATGAATTAGCAATAATATCAATTTCATCACCAATTGGTTTATTATCAGCATTTGGATCAGGATCTTCATCATTAACTTGAATCTTTAAATTAACATCTGGTTTAAATTCAGGAATAGTCATTGAATTAATAATTTTTTCAATATTATTTAATTGATTTTCCTTTGGATCGACTATTAAATTATAATTGAAAGCACGTAAATTAGCTGCACCAATAATAAAATCTAAATGATTTTTATTATTGATGTCGAAAATTAATGGTTTTGGAGCACGTTTTGAACCAGACCAAAATGGATCACCATTTGAAGTCTTTGCATCAACTGGGAAATTATATAATAATTGTTTAATATCATAATTAAATTTTTTTTCGAATTCTAAACGAGCCCATTTAATACAATCGATAAAATTATTTGGTTTATTAGATAAAGATTCTTGAATTGATTCTAATATACCTTTAACATCACCACTTTGTTTTAAAATTTGATCTAAGAAATTTTTATCATTTTGAATATAAAGATGAACATTTTCAATAGTATCAAAGAAATAACCTTGAAATAAAGATTTTGCCCAAGCAATAGTATGATCAATTTTACTTGGGAAAGAACGTAAAGTACAAAGAGGGATAGATTTTTCAGGAGGATCTCTTGAAGAAGAATAAGATTCAGTTAATCTTGGGATAACGACTTGAGTATTACCTTTTGTACCTAAAGTACCTGATTCTAATAGAGGTTTTTGATAAAAGACACAACGACGATCTACATAAGTACGAGCATCGACGTTATCTAAAGCGTTAGTAATAAAATCTAAATTTTGCCAAAATAAATCATTAAAGATATTTTCAGTTTCTGGACCGACTTTATCAATCATTGAAATAATTTTATTATTTAAATCGGGATTCATTTTAATAACAGCATTAGCGGCGACTTTTGATTTATCTTTACCAACATCCTTAGGTCTAAATAAGAATTGTCTATTTAAATTTGATTTTTCAATAGAATCAATATTTTGAGTCCGAACGCTATTGCTTCTTGGGAGATTGTCAATCAGGACCCAATCACCAAAAAATTTGATGATTATATGGCAATAACCGTTAGTGAATCAGATGCTTTAACTAAAGTTATTTACTTAAAAGGTGTTTTGAATTATGTTTTGGGCATATATGAAGCTAAAGATATGCATGAAACTTTTAAAATTAGCAGAGAAGCGGATCAAATTGTTGGTAAGACAATCTCATGCATTGCCAAATATGGTAAAGATAGTTGTAAATCTTATGGATTAACACATCCTGATCCTGAGGAGAAATAATATGTCTAGTCTCTTTTTTCTAATTTGTATTATGTTTCATTAATTTTAAGACTTCTTTGATACAAGCCATATTTCGTGATATCTTGCTCGAACTAACTTGTCTTTCAACAAAAAGGATTCGATAATAGATTGGAAACAACATTCCTTGCTGGACAAGTAATGGCAATATTTCCGTTTAATATACTATTTGTTACAGATACATTGTGAAATCGTGCTTATTTCGAGTTAATTTATTGTATAACTTCCATATATAATTATAAATGTTTTATATAACAGAATGTATTAATATTTTATTTAAAAGTTAATTGGACGTTTCATATCATGGTCATGTCATAGCATCATTAGTTAGTTTCATTAAAAAGTTCATAAAATTAAAAGGATTACATTTAAGAAAACATTTTCTTGAATAATGGCTTATCATCAACAGTATACTCAGTAGCATCGTAGTCAGCACCT
>JAJLXZ010000012.1:1504-40640 GCA_030571575.1 Kazachstania viticola
CAAGATTATTTTATATCTTTCTCTTCTCGATATTCATATTTATATTTAGTTATATATAAGAACAAGTAACCTACGTATCACGAGTAATCTAAGTTATCTTCTAGTTATCCTATATTAGTTGTACAAGTACTAATACATCAGAACTAGATCTACACCCACGTCAATCATTGCATCCGTTACCCATAGTTACCTATTACAATACTTGTAAAAATACAAGCGCAAGTGGTTTAGTGGTAAAATCCAACGTTGCCATCGTTGGGCCCCCGGTTCGATTCCGGGCTTGCGCATACTTTTTGAACTTATATTTTTAATAAACATTGTTATGTGAGTTAAGTGTATATATATGTCAAGTATTCATTTTCTTTTTAATTTTACGATAAGGGTCATGTATTAAAATTATAATAGAGATACTAGATAATATTTAAAAAAATATAGATGTGTATATATTGTGATGTACAAGTACAATAATTAATGAATGTAGAAGATGAAAAGGTTTGATTTATTATTCTTGAAATAAATAAAGGAAAGTATTATGCGAATAACGATATAAAGAAAATAGGATTACCAGTCGACGGCATCGGTATTTTCTTCAGCCCATTCAGAAGCACCAGTTTGTTCTTCAGTAACTTCTTCCTTGACTTCTTCTTCACCGGTAGCTTCAGCAGATTCTTCAGTAGTTTGTTCAACTTCTTCTGGGTTTCTGTAGAAGTATAAATCTGGCATGATAGACCATGGTTGAGTTCTGTCAACTAGAGCACCTCTTAATCTTAGGACTTCTCTGGCTAATAAGTACCAGATTAAACCAATAGAGTGCTTACCTCTGTTGTTACATGGGATAGCAACGTCAACGTATTCAGATGGGGAATCTAAATCAGTTAAAGCAATAACTGGAATATTAACATAAGAAGCTTCCTTGATAGCTTGAGCATCAGATCTTGGGTCAGTAACGATAACTAATCTTGGTTCTTTGAAAGAACGAGTAATATAGTTGGTGAAGTTACCTGGGGTGAATCTACCAGCAATTGGAGTGGCACCAGTGTGAGCAGCAAACTTTAAGACAGCTCTTTGACCGTAAGTTCTGGAAGAGATGGCAACAACATCTTCTGGGTTTGGAATAGCAGCAATAATTCTAGCAGCTAAAACCAATTTTTCCCAAGTCTTACCAACGTTGATGACGTGGACACCATCTGGTCTGGCATTGAAAACGTATGGTTCTTGATGGACTTGAACATTTCTAGCACCTAAATGGGTGTTAGCAGCCAATAATAATTGGGCATCTTCTGGAGTTAAATCAAAACTTGCAGGTAAAGACATCTCTTCTTTTATAATATAATATGTGCTATAGAAATCTGAATGTGAGCTAAATTAAAATTAAGCGGCTAAAGAGGTGATCCAACCACCCTTGTTTAAAAACAATAACGTATATGGTCACATATAGCTTCAAGTATATTACATGAGGCCTCTCTTGCTCTTACAATTCCGATCTGCATGCTCATTGAGGTGTGAGCCATTGCACTATTCATTCAGCTCTGCTTTGCTATTGGGCTTTCCACAAATTTTTCGCGCGCGTTATGAGAAAAATGAAATTGAAAAATAATAGCACCGCCTATAAAGTCCAATCGTTGATATAATACACATTAGAATGATTTAATGCAATTGACTATGCATTGTTGAAGATTAATACAACTATGTATTGGCTTAGTAATGATTCGATCTCATATATACATATATATATGAAACAATTGATTGTGTTCTTGTTTGTACCCTTGCTAATTCTCTGATTATTCTTTGTTTTGCAAGTTTTAACCAAAATTTTCGCTTTTGGTAAAAAAAATTAGTAAAAGGTTGTGTGTGGGTGTTTGTAAGAAAATAACAGTCATAAAATAATTAATTGGAAATTTGTAGGGTGCAATGGGATCGAAGAGAGAGAGAGAGAGACATAAAGAGTCCATGATTGAATAAAATCAGTATAGTCATATACATATATGACGAGTTGTTGGAGAGCAATTCATAGTTTAATCACGTTTGAATGTCATCATTATGATTGGGTTGGATCAGTTTTTAGACTGGATAAAGTCGATTTTACCATCTTTTAATAGCTCGGTAGATAAGGAGACTAGAACTTTACTCGTACAGAGGGCAGCACAATATTTGTTTGCATTCTCTTCATCTATAATATGTGTTATAATACCATTGTATTATTGTTTTTCATTGACACCGTCTGCTTTTAAAGTCTTCCATAAGATAAGGCATCATATTCTAAATAGAAATACATGGATTCATAAATTAAGGATATATCATAATTATTCTTTACAACTATGTGTATTCTGGTCATTCACTATCCTATTTTCTACGTTGTACAATACAAATGGAGATTTGCTTCAGATAACTAAGCGTATGGGAAGATTATCTGTAGCACTGATGCCTCCTTTATTATTCTTAACTATAAGACCTTCTCCATTACCTCAAGTCCTATATCTTTCTTTATTGCCAATACATAAATGGATATCTAGGATTGTAGTAATAGAATCATTGCTTCATACTATTTTATATAGTGTGTACATGTGTTGTAAAGGAGCTTTCAAAGTGAAAATAATGAAATGGGCAAATTTATGTGGAGTCTTCGCAATGATCTTATTTATAGTAATTGGGATTACTTCATTACGAACTTTTAGAAGATCAAATTTCAGATTATTTTATTATATTCATTATACTTGTACTTGGGCTACAGTACTTCTACTATTCTTTCATGCTAGACCCGGAATTGGTTATTATACCGTAAGTAGCGTATTGATTCTGATGACTCAAATACTTTACAGAGTTTATCACACTCGAATAACCGAAGTATCCTTGATTAGTATATCACCTACTCTTACTCTTTTAGAATTCCCAACTTCTGCATTATCCAAAAAGCCTATATTACCTTCAGGTCATGTTAGAATTAATCTTTATAATAAAAATATTCTCAAACGAATATTCTTTAAAGTCATTCCATTTCAACATCCTTTTACTTTAGTTAATTTGCCAACAGATAAAAAAGTTAGATTAATTATTAGGAATGGTAATCTTCCCCTAATTAACAATGCAGAATATTTAATAACTGGCGCTTTTGAGCCTGTTTTAAACTTCATAAAGAAACCAGCAAATATTGTCAATCAAAATCAAGTAATAGAAAACCAAGGAAATTTAAATGGAATGAGCTTATCTTATTCTCCATTACATTTCGCAATAAGTGCAAGGAGGGTATTAATATGTGTAGGTGGTTCAGCCATTGCCTTTGGATTACCACTTTTGAGAACATTGAATTTTAATGGTGTCATTGTAAGGTTGATTTGGGTTACTAGAGACTATAGGGATTTAAAACTTCTAAATTACTGTAAAAATAATTTTGAGGGAATGGAAATATATATAAGTGGTTCAGTTGGTAATGAACAAGATATTGAATTGGATTATTGTGAAGCTGAAGATTCAGATGTACAAGAAGAAACCTCACTAATCAGGCAACATCCTCACAATTTACTTACTTTATCTCAAGGAAATCTAGCCACTAATAATAATGATGAAATTGATTTTACCAACACTTTTTCAAAGAAAGGTAAAAGTTATCCTTCGTTAGAAGCATTAAGTATTAATAATGATACAACATCTAATCCTTTCAAGGATGGAAGTTTTAGAAAACCTGTTATTATAACTCCTCCTATCCAATCAATAGAAGAAAATGGTGTATCTTCACAAATCACTAATACTGATGATAATTCTAATACTAATGATGAAGAACAAGGATTGTATTGTAATATTGACGATAAGATAAAAATTCCTGCAGGGGTAAAGGTCCATTACGGAAGACCTGTATTGGATGATAATGATTACAATTGGTGTCTTCAAAGAGATTGCTTTTCAAATACGGAAAACAACAATGAGGATTGTATCAATCCGGAAATTGAGGCAGATGTGGAAACGTTATCTAAAGTTTGGGTTGTCGCTGCAGGCCCCATTGGATTAATTGAGAGTACTAGAAGGTTTGCCACTGATGGTGGTTTATATTTCCATGCTGAAAGTTATGCTGTTTGATTTTTACAGTTTTTGAAACCATTTACTAATCTTGTATATAAATATATAAGCTCAAATAATATTCTAAAGCATTATTTAAATAAAATAGCATTATTCAATAAATATTGACAATTTTTAAAAGATGAGTAAAAATGATTATAAAAGCAGACTCATAAAGAAAGTTATTAAAAAAGACGATAAGTAAATCTATTATTAAGAATATATTATATAAAGTATATAGAGTAAAATAATAGAAGTCAAAATATTATTAGATTTAAGATAATCTTAAAGTTGATGACCCTAAACTAAATCATTAATAAATCAGAATTAGAAATAGTCAAATAAAATACTAAATCCAAAAGCTACAATAAAACAGGAATTTGATAACATATCTTAAAATAAAACTCATACCAATAACAAACCACACACACACAAAAGATTCGAAATTAGCAGATCATATAGTAAAACAGAATAAAATAACCAGATATTAATAATTTCTTCAATAGAATTGTAAAGGATAAATTAAATTTTCAAATATTCATTAAATCATCAGAAAAAGATACCAAACTTTAAAGACATAAATCGTAGACCAAAAAATAGCAGAAATCTATCAAATCATAAATTCACTTCAATAACAAAACCAAATAATAAGATAACACCATCGACTTTAGAAAAGATTTCTTAAACGTGAATTATATCAAACATAAAAAATATTTGATATAATAATAGAAAATCAGTGGATTCTATAAAATATAATGCAGACAAAAAAATAATTCAATTCAAAGATAAAAAATATTTAAATTAAAGAATTTGTTTAATCTTGCTTAGCGTTAATAGAAGCAGTTAACTTAGCTTGAGCGATTAAGTTAGATGGAGCAGACATAACTGGTAACATAACTTCGATCATTCTAATCTTAGAGTTTTCGTTGAAAGCCTTGTCTTGAGTTAACTTGTCCCATTCACCGGTAGTAGCAACTCTGTGGTTTTCGTAGTCCTTAGCACCGAAAGTTGGTAATAAGGCTAAGTGGTCCCAAGATTGAATTTCGTTGTATTGAGCGGTTGGACCGTGAATTAACTTTTCGATGGTGTAACCGTTGTTGTTTAAGACGAATAAGTATGGCTTTAAGTTCCATCTGACCATGGTGGAGATTTCTTGGACAGTTAATTGTAAAGAACCGTCACCAATGAATAAGATAACTCTCTTCTTTGGATCAATTTCTTCAGCGGCAAAAGCAGCACCTAAGACAGCACCACCGGTGAAACCAATAGAACCCCATAAGACTTGAGAAATACCAACGGAGTTGTTTGGGAAGTAAGATTGGTTAATACCGAAAGCAGAGGTACCAGTTTCAGTGATAATGATATCACCTTCCTTGAAGAATTTAGAAGCTTGGTTCCACATCCATTCTTGTTCTAATGGAGTAGATGGGTCACATGGCTTGTTTTCTGGGACCTTAGATGGGACAGCAACTGGCTTGTAACCCTTAGCGGCGTCAGCAACAACAGTTAATAATTTTTGTAAAACGAATTTCATTTGGACACCTGGGAAAGTAGCGTTTCTAATCTTGGTGTAGTCAGAGTGGAATTCGACAATGTTCTTGGTCTTGTAAGAGTAAGAGAAAGAACCGGTGTTGAAATCGGATAATAAAGCACCGACAGATAAGATTAAGTCAGCAGATTCAACGGCTTCCTTAATAGCTGGGGAAGATAAGGTACCGACGTAGACACCACCGAATCTTGGGTGTTGTTCGTCAATGGAACCCTTACCCATTGGGGTAACGAAAGCTGGGAATTGAGTAACGTCAATTAACTTCTTGGTTTCAGCCTTAACGTCGTGTCTAGAAGCACAAGCATCGGATAAGATAACTGGGTTCTTGGCGTCCTTGATTAAAGCTAAGACAGTGTCAATAACTTCCTTTTCAGCTTCAACATCGTTAGCCTTTAAGGATAAGTCAATTGGAGTGTTTAATAAGGAAGCTGGGACCTTTAAGTCAACTAAGTTAGCTGGTAAACCTAAGTAAACTGGTCTTTGGGTGACGTAAGTAGTTCTGATACATCTGTCAATTTCAGCTGGAGCGGTAGCAATGTCAGTGATCATAGCGGTGGTTTCAGAAATGTTGGCAGACATTCTGTGGAAGACAGTGAAGTCACCGTTACCTAAGGTGTGGTGTAATAATAATTGCTTAGCTTGAGAAGAGATGGATGGGACACCGACAACGTGTAAGACACCAACGTGTTCAGCGTAAGAACCAGCAATACCGTTTAAAGCGGATAATTCACCAACACCGAAAGTGGTGATTAAACAAGACATACCCTTGATTCTGGCGTAACCATCAGCAGCGTAAGCAGCGTTTAATTCGTTGGCGTTACCGGCCCATCTCATACCGTTAACTTCGTAGATCTTATCTAATAAAGATAAGTTGAAGTCACCTGGTAAACCGAAGATAGTGTTAACATTAACTTGGCTTAATCTTTCGAATAAATAACGACCTAAAGTAATTTCAGACATTGTGATTATTAATTTGTTTGTGCTGTGGTGTATTATAACGAGAAGAGAAATAAGTAAAATGAAAACAATTATACAGAGAAAATTATAAGATATAAGATAACAAATAAGATACGTTTATATATAAAAAATTGAGAATAAAGAATAAAAAGAAACAAAAAAAATTTTCTCTTTGAAAGGTTGTAACATGTCTGTTGCAAAGGCAAGATCGGATGAGATCAATTGCATATCAACTCAACTCAATCATTATCCAAACGTGTTCATCCAATGTTTACTTCACCATCAACACTATTATTATTCTCATGATGTGAAAAATTTTGCGATGAGCTAATTTTTCACAGAGCGCACAGGAAAAAGAAAAAAGAATTTTGCATAATGCATATTTGCATAAATTCATAAATGCATAAAAGATGCGTCTAAGAGCAAATTTTACTATGGGAGGAAGAGTGGAAGTCGCCTTTGCGGTGTGGTGCAGGGATTTGGCGTAGAGTGTTTCCAGTTTGGGGAATTGGTAGTGTCAATGTCAGTAATGTTTTTAATTAATTATTTATTTATTTAAATTAGTTGAATTTACTCTAATTGAAGTACTTATTTATTTCTTGATTTCATCTTTTCGATTCGAGCCTTCAGTATCTTGGTCACTTCGGCTGCTCTTTTCCAACTTTCTTCGTTTTCATTCAACTTGATAGAAAAGTTTGTGCTGTTACTGATTGTGCTCAAGGGTTCTCTTCCTTCGTATTCCTGGAGATTACTCCTGGAATTTATCTTTAGGGAATCAACTCTTCTTGGTAAATCATCGTCACTATTCGTACTGTTATTATTAATATGGTTTTCGTCATTGGTATTGCTCTTTAAGAAATTGATTTCTTGCTCTAGTAGTTCAATCTTATCTTTGAATTTGTTTATCTTGAATTCATTATCTTTTAATTTTATATTCTTATCGTTTATCTCTTCCAATAGTAATTCTTTAGATGCCACTAATTTCCTATTTTCGTTAAGTAGCTTACTATTCTCTTCTATTCCTTTATTCAATTTCTTCTCAATCTCAATTTTATCCAATTTTAATCTTTTATTCTCATTTTTTAAATTTTCAATTATCTTCAGATCTTGATTATTTGAATTACTAACTGTTTCAAATGTATTCATTTTAACAGGTGACTTCGCTACTTCAGGTTTCGGTAATTTTAAAGTTCGACTATTCCCATTCATAGTTGTACTATTAAATAGTTTTGGTGGTGATCTTTGTTTATTATTACTACTACTCAGTTTCTTCAACGGTGATGAAAGTTTCCTCTTGGATGGAATGACTTGACCATCTGTGACAGATTTATTATTCATGTATTGATTACCGTTTCCAACAATCTTTATATTATCTAGATTATTGATAATTTCTTCTATTTTCTTTTTCTTTAAATTATCTATCTTTTCTAATGGATCATTAAATATTTTATAACCAACAATTTTAATTAATTTTCCAACCAGTTCGAATGATACATTTCTAATATTTGGTTGTGTATCATTAACCAACTTTATCAAATGATCTAATGTTTTATTATTACTTAGTAATCTTTCTAGTGTATCTTTTGAATTTGTCGTTATTCTATTTATATCGGCATTATAATCAATAATATAATTTAAAAATGAAAGAATTTCAAATTTAACTTGTGGTATTTTATGATTCAAATACTCGAAAATTTCAATTAATAAATCTTCATTCTCTATTTCAAAGGGGTTAAAAAACTTTACTATTGTCTTTAAAGTATCTTTAATTGATTCAATAACAGTATTTTTCTTTTCTTTGGTTCTCTCTAATAAAGATTTGAATACAATATGAATATAATCTTTCTTAATACCTATCTTTTGTAATTTTTCAAAAATCATTGTAATACAATTAGAACAAACAGTTATTACTAAGACGTTAGCATCCTTTAATATCAAATGACTTAAAAGTTTCAGTATATCGGAATAATCATCATTTTCATTTAATCTTTTAATCTTTTGCAAAGTTTGATCTTGAAATTCTTCTAAAACTTCTAATCGGTCTTTCCATTTAACAGATTTAATTCTACCATGGAAATCATCAGGTAATTTATCAGTAATACTTACTTTTGGTAATAGGAGAAATGGATCAGTTTTTCTTGCTGGTAATTCCAATTTGGTATCAGATTCAGGATTTAAAGAGAAATCCATTAAAGTATCACCATCTTTATCAACTAATTGATCATTATTCTTCAAGTGTTGTCTTCTATAAATTTCAAACATTATTTTGTCTTCTTCATGCATCGAGGCATTGGAAGAATTTTCAAATAATTTATCTAATTCTCTCTGCTGAATTGGTTTCAAATTTTCTAATAGATGATTCTGTAAGAAACTTTTATCATTACCAACAAATGTATATATATTAACTATAAGAGACATTGTTTCCGCTCTTACAGTTTTATCCGCATGATTAGCTTTATTTGGTAATTGTTCAAGTATCTTAACTAAGAACGATTTCAATTCATTCTTCTTATTTTCATCGATAATAAATTTGTTCAGTATTGTAGAGATACAATTTAATGACGAAGATATTAGTTTTGGTAACTTTTTATCCAAGAAAGGTAATATCAGGTCAATTGTCCTGTCTATGGAATTATCTAATGAGCAAAGTGATATTATACAATTCAAACTCTTGCTTTTAGTATTACTTCTATTTGAACTTAACCCTTTCTCTACAAGCGAAGGAATCCAAACAGAGATCAAATGAGATGAACGATCGCCAATTGAATCTGTTACAGGTTTAAATAAATTAATCATTGTCTCAAAGGCAATTAAAGCATGTTCTTGTGCTACAACATTAGAATCAGTAATAAATTTATTAAATATAGCCGGATCATCCCAATATTTCACTAAATCATGATCAATAGAAGAGCTAGTGCTATTTAGTTCAAACTGTTTATTTAATTCCTGGTAGCCACTAAGTCTCCCTTTCCATATTTTGTGAGATAATCTTTCATCCAACGGCAATTTGTTAAAATCTATATCATCCGTTCCATTATTACTATTATTATTATTTGAGTTACCAATATTCATTTTCCTTTCCCACACTTAAACGTCACAGCCTTCTTTCAGCAGCTTGCCCTACAGATACTCCCCACAATAACAATAACAATTGTTTGTACATATAATGTGTCCTTCTATATTGTTTATTATTGATTTCGCTCTGTCGCGAATTTTGCAAAATTTTTGTTTACACAATATTGCGACTCATCGTCAAAGACGTCTAGACGATGTTGTGACAGTACCAAATAGAGGGTATTCCTGGGCTCTTTAGCTGGAGCATAAGTATTTATTGGTATCTACAAGATGTTGTGGAATTTTCTGTTTCAAACATTTGACTTCTTTAACAGTTTTGTTTATCTTTATGAGGATTTTTCAAGTTCCTTGATGAATATTGGAATTATGCCAGAAAACATTAAAATGCAAAAAATTCAATTTAAGATATTATTGATGGTCTTGTTTCATAAGACATACAAGGTTATACTAAAGCATTGTCCCTATATGTTGTTTACACTATATACTACATATGGTTATTGAAAAGCTCCCATAACTCTACTGTTGGAAAACTTCATATAGCTTGTTACTCGATGAGCTGAAAACAAAAAATTTTTCAACTGTTTTAAGAAGAATTTTGACTGGAAAAAGATACTCAATAGTTAAATTGTACAGTGATACTGATAGTGATACCCAGGAGAGTATATTGATTCTAAGGAAATGGAGAGAGAAGATCCAGCGAAACTAATTTGTGAATTATGTAACCAGTTCTTTCAAAAGAATTGGTGTCTTGGTACCGGTGGAGGGCTCTCCATTAAACACAATGAAAGTAACAATTACTACATAACACCATCTGCAGTCCAGAAAGAATTAATGAAACCAGAGGATATGTTTATTATGAACCATGAAACAAAAGAGTATATACAAGGCCCCTCTCATTTGAAACCAAGTGATTGTGCTCCTTTATTTGTCGCTTGTTATACGCATGCTAATGCAGGTGCTATTATTCATACACATTCAGAAAATGCTGTCTTGGCTTCATTATTATATAAAGAGACCTTTAAGATATCTCATATCGAACAATTAAAAGCAATCCCATCGTTAGATCCAACTAAAAACGGTAACCTTTCATTCTTTGATACTTTAGAGATACCAATTATTGAAAATCAATCTCATGAAAGAGAATTATTACCTGATTTATTGAAAATAATACAGAGATATCCAAAAGGTTGTGCTGTGATTGTTCGTAGACATGGTATATTCGTATGGGGTCCAACTATTACAAAAGCTAAAATTTATAATGAGTCTATTGATTATTTATTGGGATTATCAATTAAGATGAAGCAACTAGGAATACCAACTATTTGAGAAAGCAATTTTCATCTTGTTCCTCTTTGTAATATACATATATAAAAAACCTCACCTCTATGCAATTTTCATTTATCATTTTTATCATTTTGTTATTTTATGTGATTGATATACTTTCTTCCAAATTAAATGTTCATCATTGATTTTATTCTTTGTATCTTTAATCTTGCTATATATTTTGGTTTCTTTATCCCTATCATCATCACTGGGTTCATACAGCCCACAAAGTACAACCTCACTCCCACGAAGTATCTGAACAAAACTTATGATATTTTTTTCGTCGTCGAATCGATCATACGTATTCGATACTATTAGATTCGTACTCTTATCGAATCCTTCAAGTGTCCCTATAAAACATTCTCCCTCTGTAGTAACAACAACTATTCTCTTATTCAAATATTCCTTTAATAATGGTGACATATCTATCAAATCAATCCCGCTTTTTTCTTAGTAGTCACTGTGATATACTATTATTCTAAATATACTTAATACATATAGGAATAATTTTTTTTAATAATTTTTTAACTAATAAAATTAACGTGAATATTAAAGTAACATCAACATCTCACCTCTATATTTGAAGGGACTCCTCAGAACGATTGTACCATAAATTAGTCTTAAATGTCTGGTAAACACAGATCCTCATCAGATGATGAAACAGAAATATCCTCAGTCCTAACGACGTCCTCACCTTCACGATTAAATCAAGCGGATAAACAAATTTTGGAATGGGCATCCAAGTTAGAGATGGAAAGTATCGAGGTACGTGAACAATCTACTAAATTGATTAAATTATTGAATGAAAAGACTACTAATTTGAACTCTTACATTGAAAATTTCAAGACTCTAGAGACAAGTTCGTTTCCAGTTTAGAATACTGAAAATACCCTTATCTTTGAAACTCTTTATAGTGAGAGAAACACTTTTTTACTAACTACAATGTAAATGTTGTACACTAAGATTATAAACAGAGTGCATAGCACAATTGGAAGGGAAAGAAACTAAATATGATAAGACTCCCTTTAGGGAGTTGCTAATTGAAAATAATAAACGGCTAAAACTTTCCAATGAGAAGATATTTCATAGTTTAAATTCACAATTACAGGATATACAGCTTATACTAATTTCAATGTCAAGTGATATACTAGGCTTAAGTACACGTCAGACTAATTTAGAGAAAAGTATTCAAAACTTACAATTTCATCAGAATGAATGCGAAAGAAAGACAATGAAAGATCGACCAAGTAGTGAACTTGGAGGTACCACTTTATTACACGAACAAGAACAGTACTTGGCTGAGAGAGGTCCTATAACAAGAGCCAGGTCAAAAAAATTAGCTGTCATGGAAAGGAAAAGACCTGATATTAAGAATAGCAGGACTATTATCCCCTGGGAAGAAATAGACGAAAAGTTTCTCAAGAAAGAAGATGAAGAGGTTATTTTAAATTACTCTTCTGAATTATAATATGCCTTTATAACAATCTCTTATGTAAAATTAACTAAAACAATTCTGATTCGCTCAATTAATCGAAGAAATTGTATTTAATTGTAAAATGCGATGACTTGAACGTTTAAGCAAGAACTCTCGAAGAAATAAGCTAAAATAAGGCAAGGTACTGCATCTAATATGAGCAAGATAAGGAAGTTACATGAACTGTTGGAGTTGATTAAACTATCAGACTTCACTAAACAGAAGGGTTTAACCAGATTTATCACTAAGAACCTACCAGAGGCTCCTATAGGGGGACGTGGTACTTTTGGTGGAACAATGGTAGCACAGGCAGTCCTAGCATCCTTAAATACAGTCCCTAGTTCTTTTATTCCATGTTCTTTACATTGTTATTTTATCAGTGGAGGTGATCCGCAGAAACATATTCATTATGATGTGCATCATTTAAGAAACGGTAAGAATTATATTCATAGGGAAGTAAAGGCATATCAGGAAAGCAGATTGATCTTTATATCGACTCTTCTTTTTTCAGCTGATGGTAATACCAAAGAGGATAGTTTGACTCATTTTAAAAGAGTAACTGTTCCAGAATTAAAGGGTGATAGGTATCAAGATGCTGCTAAATTATTCAAGGAAACTATAGTCAAGGAGAAAGCATTTTATAATAGGATCAATAATGGGAAATTTACTGAGACGTATCTACAGGAACAAATAGATTCATTCAACAATGGATCATTAAACTATTTATTCCCTAAGGATTTCTTTTCTCTCGAAAGAATGCATTCAAAATTGGCACCAAGTAAAATACTAAATTATTTTGTTAATGTAAAGGAGGAATCTTGTGAAATAACAGATAATGGTACTGTGAATGGTAATATTACTCCAGATAATGATATTCGTTATAATTATGTTGCATTTGCATACCTTTCAGATTCGTATATGTTACTAACATTACCATACTTCCATAAATTGCCCATCTACAGTCATAATTTTAGTGTATCATTAGATCATTGTATTCATTTCCATAAATTACCTAAGACTACAGATACGATGTTTGTGGAAATCAGAAATACAAGATCTTCGAAGGATAAGCATTATATGACTAGTGAATTCTACGATGTGGTGAATAATGAAAATATCGCTACTGTCACACAGGAAGGTCTCGTTACATACAAACCTCATGAACAGTTAAGAGCCAAGTTATGAACCTTATCATAATTATTATAAGACTATACAATACTTTTCGATCTATTAAAATATACTTTGCTAGTTTAAAATTTAATAATTTTTTATATTTTCTTCTATAGAGGAATAATAAATTTTTTGCCACTTATTATTATTATTTGATAATATATTTGATAGTGCAAGATGCTAAAAGATACATACACCAGGATAATTAACTAAATCAATGAGCAGCAGTAATGAGAATGAAGCTAATACAGGCTTACCTAAACCATGGGAAGTCAGATACAGTAAATCTAAGAAGAGAGAGTATTTCTTAAATCCTGAAACTAAGAAATCGCAATGGGAAGAACCTGAAGGAACTAATCATGAACAATTAAAGACATATCTTACAGAACATCCTGTGAGAGTCAGATGCCTACATATCTTATTAAAACATAAGGACTCCAGAAGACCTATCTCTAGCAGACCAGACAAAGGAAACAAGAAGATTGAAATCACTAAGGAGGAAGCTCAAAAGGAAATGGAAACCATATACAAGAGAGCAAAACATGACGATGAAGAAGAGAAGAAAGATGCTTTTGAAAATCTAGCCAAACAATACTCTGATTGTTCTTCCTTCAAGAGAGGTGGTGACCTTGGATGGTTCGGGAAAGGTGAAATGCAACCCACATTTGAAGACGCAGCTTTCAAACTGAAAGTTGGCGAGATAAGTGACCTTGTAGAGACCAACAGTGGTGTTCACATCATCAAGAGAGTCGGTTAGAGATTCTCCATGTACCATTACAGATGCCCTTTTATATAGAATTACTGTTAAGAAACGACAAATCGCTACATACGGCAGCTTAGACATTTGTCTAGAGAAAGAGCTTTCACATTTAAAAGTTACAACAATGATTGAATAAACAACGTTTTGAAGAATGGGAGATTTGGTTTATAAGATTGTATAATGTTCTAATAGCAGAGTAGAAGGGGAGTTATGTCTGAAAAATTGTCCAGGACGTCTTCTTTGAAGAAAAGATTATCAAGGTCTTCTTTGACCAATTTATTTAAGAAAAATACTAAAGACGATAAGAAGAATAAGAAGAGAAATCTTTCTGATTCTTCTGATTCTTCTGAGTCTTCTGACACTGAGAGTAATAGTGAAGGTTCAAGGAAGAGAATTCGTTTAGAAGATGATGAAGTTAAGAGAGAGAAAGAAAGAATTGAATTTGAACAAAATGAAATTGAATTGGATTCTAAGTTACCCATTGAATTGAGGAAATATAGACCTAAGGGATTCCCATTGAATTTACCTCCCGTAGATAGATCAATTAGGATATATGCAGATGGTGTATTTGATCTTTTCCATTTAGGACATATGAAGCAATTGGAACAATGTAAGAAATCATTTGAAAATGTAACTTTGATCTGTGGTGTTCCAAGTGATAAAATTACACATAAATTGAAAGGTTTGACTGTACTAACTGATAAACAACGTTGTGAAACACTAATGCATTGTAAATGGGTAGATGAAGTTATTCCAGATGCTCCATGGTGTGTTACACCAGCTTTCCTAAAGGATCATAAAATCGATTATGTTGCTCATGATGATATACCATATGTTAGTGCAGATTCTGATGATATTTATAAGCCTATAAAAGAGATGGGTAAGTTTTTAACAACTCAAAGAACAAATGGTATCTCTACTAGTGATATTATTACTAAGATCATTAGAGATTATGATAAGTATTTAATGAGAAATTTTGCTAGAGGAGCTACAAGACAAGAATTGAATGTATCATGGTTGAAGAAAAATGAACTAGAGTTTAAGAAACATATTACTGAATTTAGAACATATTTTAAGAAGAATCAAGAAAATTTAAATTTAACCTCTAAAGATTTATATTTTGAAGTGAGAGAAATTCTATTGAGAAAAACCTTGGGTAATAAACTGTATATGAAATTAATTGGTCAAGGGTTAGATAAAGCACAATTTGGCAGAAAGAACATTAAAGATGGGAGCAACAGTGATGACCAAGAGGATGAGGAGGAAGAAGAAGAAGATAATGAGGAAGAGGAAGAGGATGATAATGGTCTTAGTGTGCAAGATGTGGTTGAGAAAAGCCGGAAAATAATCAGAGAAAAATCCCCAGCAAGTGAATTCGCTAGAAAATTCACTGGTGAGAATCTCGAATTTAATGATAATGACAGTGAGAATTAAACAAATCATTTTTATACCGTACTACTACAATAAATATGTCTATCTTTTACATATATATCATAACATAATAAAGATTACAATACAACATTACCGTACCACCAGCCAACTCGTAGTCTTAGTCACGGTGCAGCACTAGCACAGCTTATCTCAGCTGAAATCTGCGGGAATTCTTCGAGAGTAAAAGATCGGCATCGACATTTCCTAAAAGGGCAACTGGAGAAGAAAAAACTTAAAGATGGTGCGACAGTGCCAGATCTGGGTCGAAGAAAAATTTAGCTAAGCGAAAGGTACGAGGAAGGCTATTAGACTGTTGAAAAGTGTGGAGCTGAGTCAGGTAGGCAGCACTGCTTTTGAGGGTTGGAAGAGTGGCTCTCGATTTCGATTTCGATTGGCTTTTTGTTTGTTATTGTTTTGCATTGGCGTTTCAAAACAAACTTATCTTTTATTTGTTTTGTATTCCGGTTTAACTAATTATGCCAAGATGGACGCAACTATTGATCTTGGAAAAAAGTTTACTATAGTTTTGACATATTGATATTTATTTTGGTATCTCATCCTTTTTGTTTTTTCTTGGGAGGTACAACTTTTTTATATTCAAAGAGATTAGTGAACATTTTTTATTTAGTACAGATAACCTAAGACTATAATATTTTTTGCTAGTTGATGAGTGACTCAAGTGCTGATAGTCTCAAAAGTTCAAATAGTTCAACTCCCTTCGATGATGAGCATCAGTATAATAGAGACTGCCTACAGGATCCAGCTGAGGTCATAGCTCAACAAGTTAGAGATGATGTATTTGCTGTAGATGACAGTAGTGATAGTGACAATGACAGTGAAGTATCATCTTTAAATACACCTTCTATTCAATCCACTCAGGAGGAGGAACTTCAATTAGAGAATCAACCTAGACCTTTTGTAAATTTGGAAAAATTTGATGCTCTTGGGAGAATTCGTAGTGATTATAAGGAAAATGATAATAGCTCTATGGGTAGTGATTGGAGTGCTCCAGAGATTAAAAGAGCCAAGACAACATTTTTTTCACCAACTTTATATAGTGAGAGGCAAAAAGTCTTTGGGAAATTTATATGGACCAATTTTATGTTAGGTGCTTATATGATATCTATATTAGCAGTATACTGGGGTTCTACGTATCGAATTAGTCATTATAGAAATCAAGCTAAAGTAATAGCTGTTATACAGGATGATCCACCTGTCTCATATGGAACAGAATTAACTGCTACTCCTATGACGGATGTATTACCAACTTTAATCAAAGAGAAATTACCGTTACATTGGATCGTTTATAATTCTACTGGATTTATGCATAAATATAACGTTTCCAATACAACTGAAATAAATGATAAAATGGTTGATTTAATATATGAAGAACATTATTGGATGGGATTTAACGTTAAACCTGGACCAACTGCACAATTATTCAGTTCTTTAACTAATTCAAGTGATAATGCTTTCAATTCTAGTTCATTTTTTCAAGCAGTATATGAAAGTGGTAGAGATCCAGCTAATATGAAACCTGTTATATTACCAGTAATGCAAGAATTAGAAGAATTGTATCAAAATTATTTTTCTGAAGAATATTTACCAAGTCTTTTGGATAATATTACACAAGTAGTAGGAACAAGTTTGAATTCAATAAATAGTCATAATCTAGTTAATTCCGGTAGAATGCTATTTGAATATTGGGACTATAGACCATTTTATGATAGAGTATTGTTAGCACCATTACAGACAGGTTTATTGTATTGTTTCTTATTTACGGTATTTTCACAATCAATTTTTGGTTCATTACATGCACATATGGCACAATTACTAAGACGTAAACATATGGTTTATTATAGATATGCAATTGCATGGTTAACATATTTTTTGCTATCGTTATTCTTTTGTACAGTGTCAGCAATATTTCAAATTGATTTTACAAAAGCATATGGTCAAGGTGGATTTATAATATATTGGATGACAACATGGTTATTTATGATTGCTGTTGGTGGTACTAATGAGAATGCATTAACGTTAATTGCACCATTTTATCCACAATATATTAGTTTTTGGATGAATACATGGAATATTTTAAATGTTGCATCAGCGTTTTATCCATTTGTTATAAACAATCGATTTTATAAATTTGGTTATGCGATGCCATTACATAATGCAGCTGAAATATTTCGTGTTATATTATTAGATGTTTCACCACATAAATTAAAGAGGAATTATTTAGTATTAATGGGATGGGTAATATTTAATTCAATTTGTTTCCCATTTGCATTTAAATATGCTGCAAAGAAAGCACGTAGGAATGCAAAAGCAGCAAAGGAGAAGAAGAAAAGACATTAGAATTATAGATATATGTATATACTTAGTTAGATAAGTAAAATTAAATTAAGTTGAAGGTGTTTGATTTTCTTTTGGTTTTTTCTTTTTGGTGTCTAAAGTTTCCACTTTAACATCTTTTAAACCTTCTTTATCTAATAAAGAATGGATATAAGCTTCAACTTCATCAAGGACATCACCTTGAATAATAATTTCATCTTTCTTTTCAGCATTCTTAGAGACTGAACAACCGGTAGCGAATTTTGAAGCAAAAGTCTTTGCTAATTTTTTCATATCGATTTCAAATACTTCTAAACCAGAGATAGCGACAATAAATTTTCTCTTTGTTCTTGCTTCTCTCTTTATGATAACTTTTGAACTTAATTTTTTTGCTAATTCTCTTTGATCTTTATTTTCTTGTTTAGTTTGTAATTTCAATAGATCTTTTTCTAATTTAGCTTGTTTTTCATCAGTGGATTCATTAGCATTGGAAATTGTAGTAGTTTCATTAGAATATATCTTATTGAATAAATCTAAATTATTTTCTTGTAACCAAACTTTACAACGTTTTAATTTACCGGTAAATTCACAGTATTCTGGTGGATAAGAGCAAACACCACAGTAAACAACTTCTCTTAGAGACATAATTGATGAGTGGGGATGTATGTTTTCTTTTTTTTTTTTTTTGGTTATGAATTTCTTTAAAAGATGAGGTCTAGGTTAAAGTAATAATAATATTGCATTGAAAAATTTCATTGACAAAAAAAAAATCTCTTATTATTCAATTTTTTTTTCATAGGCAAAATAAATAATAATAATAATAATAATAATATACAATGAGAAAAAGATAAAACTAAATTAAATGGATTCGATTCTTTTAGAAGCATGAGATCTAATTTGTTTATCTATTAGATCATTAATTCTATGACAACCAGCGATTCCAATAGCTAATAAAGATTGTAAATTATCTAATGGTAATTTATCTTCTATAAGAAGTAAGGATAATTTTTCAGATTTACCTAATACAGCGATTGAAACTATTGGAATAGCGTTTGATTCTAGAGTATTACAATCCAATAGAGGGATTGAATTATGAATTCCGATGGATATGGAAGTAATATAATCATACATTGGGATACCTGCGTCAATAGCAGCCATTGTGATACCATTAATTAATGAAGGTAAGATTGGACCATCTTGTTGAAGGACATGAATTTGAATATCTATTATAGTTCTTGGGAATAAATGTAATTGAAAATTTTTTTCAAAGACTCTAGTTAGAGTTGTTTGAATCTCTAGGATTCTTCTTTCATTTTTATTTATTGCTTTTCTAACAGATTTAGAAAAATTTGTAATGTTTATAGAGACGGATAAAGTAGCTTTATTTGAATCTCTTTTCAAATTTGAAGTTGGTTCCTTTGGACCAGATATAAGAGTAATAATTTTATTATTACCGTGTTCGATATAAGAAGAACCATCAGCAGCATGAGCATGAGAGTTTATACTAGCCTCAAACCTCCGCAATTCATTCCACCTACGACCATCCAGTCTAAGTCCTTCTGGAGAGTATATTTCCAACCTAGACATTTTTTTTTACAGCTGGTGTGATTATATACTAGTACTGTAGTACTGTAGTACTATAGTACTCTAGCACTATCTATCTATCTATCTATATTTCATTTAATTTTTCAGTGCGCATCGACACAAAAAACGGGCAAGAGGGCATAAACCGGACATAAACCGGGCATTAGAAGGGCAAATGGGCAAAAATTGGGCAAGGGCAAAAATTAGAGGAAGCTCTGAAATTTTTTTTTTTTTTGGGTTGAAAAGTGGAAGCCGCGGATTCTCATGAAATTATTTTGAAACTTTTTCACCTCGAGGAAAAGGCGAAAAAATGATTGAATGAACAAAATTTGATGGTAAGTCAAGAAGAAGAAGAAGAAGAAGAAGAAGTGCTAGTGGTGCTAGTGGTGCTAGTAGAAGTCAGATGTAGTAGTTGTAATTGCTCAGTGGGACGGGACAGTGTAGTTTGTGTTCTTTCTCTCGGTCACAAGGTTGTGTGTATTATGACCATTAGGGTTTTTTTGCCACTGCAATTCGGTACGTATCACAAGTGCCGCCATAAGTGCCACCTTGCTCGAGAATTTAAAAAAATGTATATAAGGCTTTGATTTATCATCTGTTAAGTTTAATCTTGTTCTTACTCTTACTCTTTTTAATTGGTCTTGTTTCTTTTGTATATTTCTCTTTTATTTGATAATACTCCATCAACACTTACATATACAAACATAAATTAAAAATGGTCAGAGTTGCTATTAACGGTTTCGGTAGAATCGGTAGATTAGTCTTAAGAGTCGCTTTATCTAGAAAGAACATTGAAGTTGTCGCTGTCAATGATCCATTCATCTCCAACGACTACGCTGCTTACATGTTCAAGTACGACTCTACTCACGGTAGATACAACGGTGAAGTTACTCACGATGAAAAGCACATCATCGTTGATGGTCACAAGATCGCTGTCTACCAAGAAAGAGACCCAGCTAACTTACCATGGGGTTCTTCCAACATTGACATTGCTATTGACTCCACCGGTGTCTTCAAGGAATTAGACACTGCTCAAAAGCACATCGATGCTGGTGCCAAGAAGGTTGTTATCACTGCTCCATCCGGTACCGCCCCAATGTTCGTCATGGGTGTTAACGAAGACAAATACAACAACGAAAAGATTGTCTCTAACGCTTCTTGTACCACTAACTGTTTAGCTCCATTAGCTAAGGTTATCAACGATGCTTTCGGTATCGAAGAAGGTTTAATGACCACTGTCCACTCTTTAACCGCTACTCAAAAGACTGTCGATGGTCCATCCCAAAAGGACTGGAGAGGTGGTAGAACCGCTTCCGGTAACATCATCCCATCCTCTACTGGTGCCGCTAAGGCTGTCGGTAAGGTCTTACCAGAATTACAAGGTAAGTTAACCGGTATGGCTTTCAGAGTCCCAACCGTCGATGTCTCCGTTGTCGATTTAACTGTTAAGTTAGCTAAGGAAACCACTTACGATGAAATCAAGAAGGTTGTTAAGCAAGCTTCCGAAGGTAAGTTAAAGGGTGTCTTAGGTTACACTGAAGATGACGTTGTCTCCTCTGACTTCTTAGGTGACTCTCACTCTTCTATCTTCGATGCCTCCGCTGGTATTCAATTATCTCCAAAATTCGTTAAATTAGTTTCTTGGTACGATAACGAATACGGTTACTCCACCAGAGTTGTCGACTTAGTTGAACACGTTGCTAGAGCTTAAGCTCTTTGTTATTTGATTTAAAATTATATACTTTTATAAATAAAAAATAAATAACATTTTCTAACAACTAACTAATGAATCTTTTTGTTCTCATTCAATAAATCTTTTTAAGTTTTTTTTTTACAATCTTATATTACCACTTACATAACTAACACTACTTTGATTGATATCCCTACATTTACCACTTTGTGAATAATGTAACCATTCAACTTCATACTCTTTACTATATCTTTCTAACATTCCTAATACAATCCTTATCGGATTTTGTCCACATATAGTATTCCCAGTTATATCAAGATATTTTTTCCAATTTTCTTTACCTTGACGTTCTCTTATTATATTCATACCAAATTTATCAATTATTTCAATAGATTCATATATTTTAATTTGATGATGACTTAATTTACTACGCGATGTTAACATCTCTATCTCTGTCTCTTCATCCATCGCTTCTTTTAATTCTTCCTCATTACCAACATATCCCGTATATTCAAATCTTCTACCCCAATGACTAAAATCACTACTCACTATAAAATAATTATCGCTTTCCTCTAAATATTTTACCATTATTTCACTTAATTGATCTTCAATCATCTCATCATTATATGAAATTAACATTGGTATCACTTTAACTCTATTAGTAATATCCTCAATTCCTCTTAATTTTAAACTAGCAATAATCATACTATATTGCATCTCTAATGAATGTTCTTCAAGATCTTCATCCTGTGGTAACCACCCAAATATTTCTTTGTTCGAATCAATTAATGTATTACATAATTCATAATCTACATTTAATTTCCCTAATGGTGTGTCTAAATATTTAAATGAACTTAATAATATTTTATTCTTGAAATAGAAATGGTGTGATGGTCCCATTATAAAGATCCTTATAATATCATTTTTACTCTTCAAATTCCAATCAATCGATGCATATGAATATGCCATTGTACCAGAACAATAACGATACCCAGCATGTGGACAAATTATTATTCTTGATCCCTTCTTAGCTTTACTCAAATGGGTCGATTTTAATGCACTACTTAATTCATTATTAAGTCTATCTGAATTAGAATTATACCATGTACCTGCATGGCTTGCTTCACGTACTTCCATCTTTAAGTTTTTTTTTAATTTTGATGCTTCTCAAACACAATATCACTTAATCAGAACAAACCTCAAACTTCTTTATATTCCATCTTCTAATCTACCTCAAATATAAACCTATATATAATATCATCTCACTGATATCCAACTTTCTTTCCCTTTATTCGATGCCATTGACTTTCTCCTCGCCCCTTTCCCTTTAATGCTGCATAATTCCAATTTTTAATGCAAAAGAATTCAAGAAATTTTTTTAGTAAGAATTTGAGGCAAATAAAGAAAAAAAAACAAAGCAGCTAAGTATATATTCTTGAAGATGTTAGTTGTAATATTGGTGATAGTTTCTATATTATGAATAGAATATTTGATCACTTTACTAATAAAAAATATATCGACAACTGCAGGATTCGAACCTGCGCGGGCAGAGCCCAAAAGATTTCTAATCTTTCGCCTTAACCACTCGGCCAAGTTGCCATAATAATTTGCAGATTGTAAAATATTGGGGAGTTACTGCATATATAACAAAGGTCATGTGGTATGCACTGAAATTCTTTGTTTAATTTTTGTTTACCTAATTGCATGTGTTTTACATTTAAAAATGTAAGTATTTGTGCTTAAAATGTTTGAAGAATTAACGATTTATTTATATTATGAGTGTTTCGAGACCCCTGGTTTTTATATTTTGTGTATGTTTTTTAAATTTAATTAGATTCTCAAAATACAATCCCATTATTAAACTTTTGACATCTTACTTTATTTAATATTTAATCATACTTCAACGGCTCTTTTGTTTGCTAATTAACAATACGAATAATTTTTCAATTCAGCATATGTATTTCCTCGTAAATTGTAAACCAAACTTGTACAGAATAGTCAAGATAGATGCATTATTCTTACATATATTGAATTTACAACACTACAGTTATGAAAATGATTAGATAAAACACCCGATTTCCAAATACAATATGAAAAATATTATAATATTTTCAGATATTTATTTTTACTCTCTAAACCTGTCATGTTGAAAAGTATTTACTATCTCTGTACACACATTTCTATTTAGCCCAAATACGTAATTTTAAGTGATAAATCTATTTATTACTTCTTTAATAAAATACTGAGGAACTTTTATAGTAAGCTAGAAACTAATATAGAAAGAGTACTCTGCTGGGACGTTCTCCCAGTTAATAGTTAGAGGGCTGTTATATAAAATGAGAGACCTATACATTGATAGATATATAAAAAATAAAAGGTGCATCCACATCCCTTTTTCAAGTTCATACAAAACCCCTCTCTAAACTCACTAACAGTACATAAACATAAGCTCAACGACAATAAAACCTGACTTTTTAAATAGTCTTCGGATCCTCAATATCAAACATTTGAATCACAAGTATCATCTAATAACAGTACCAACTCAATTTAATTTCTCTGACTAACACCACTAACCTCTGCTTTAATAACCTAGAGAGGACCTTTTATTAGAAAACCCTTACTTTGACATATCACTATGCACGTATTCCAGTTGGAATACATATGTACCTTTTAATTATCTTTGAATTAACCAATGAAACTTAAAGACTATATAATAATCTCACTTTACACCTTTACCGATTGTAATACTAGCTGTTTTAAATACACATATTTCTCTGTTGTGCTAAAAAACGAAAGAATAAGAATATTACAATAAGACCAACTTCGTATATACCTAACTTCTTTCTGAATATGCAATGTTCCTTCAAGTTTGCAAATATGTTACATATCATTTTAAAATGATACCTATGAAATATCTTCTCTTTTTGTGCTAAAGATACTAACAGCCTTGAATAAGTTAAAACATTACCTGAAACTAAATGAAAACAAAATAAAATAATTCTAAAATAACAATATGCTACTGCACATCTAGGTATACCACTGTTTACAACCTTGAAATTGCATTGATATCCACACAATTAATATCCATTTGAAATAATCTTCACATAGTCTGCATACTTTGTTACCCGGCTAAAATAACGGGTCTTTAAAATTTGAAAATATTTCTACGTAAAGAAAAACGATTTGAGTGAAGTTTCAAAATAAGTTCCAAAGATTATTAAGTTGCTATATTGAATTAATTATAGATGATTTTATTGTAAGAATATCTGAAAAATAGCAGATCCGATATTTCCAATTATTACTATTAACAGACTTTTATATTATTTTTACATATAGCCACTAAAATAAAGTAATTGTTACAAAAACCAATAGGATCTCCCGTTTGTTCTTTTTAAAAACTATAAATACTGCTCACTATCATAACATGGAATCAATCCTAGACTTTTCCAAAGAGTTAGACATCAATGTTTTGGATCAATTAGTGGACACTTTCTATTGTGGATCAGGTGTTCAACAAAAGCAAGCTCAAGATATCTTAACAAAATTTCAAGAACATCCTGATGCTTGGCAAAGAGCTGATCAAATTTTACAATTCTCTAAAAATCCACAAGCAAAATTTATTGGTTTATCTATTCTTGATAAATTGATCAAAAGTAAATGGAAATTATTACCAGCAGAACAAAGAGTTGGAATCAGAAATTTTGTGGTTGGGATGATTATCTCAATGTGCCAAGATGACACAATATTCCTTTCCCAAAAGAATTTAATTAATAAATGTGATTTAACTCTTGTCCAAATATTGAAACAAGAATGGCCACAAAATTGGCCTGAATTTATTCCAGAACTTATCGGTAGTTCATCATCCTCTGTAAGTGTATGTGAAAATAATATGGTAATCCTTAAATTACTCTCTGAAGAAGTCTTTGATTTCTCTGCGGAACAAATGACACAAGCAAAAGCTTTACATTTGAAACAATCCATGTCTAAGGAATTTGAACAAATTTTCAAACTTTGTTTCCAGGTCCTAGAACAAGGCTCATCTGCTTCATTAGTTGCTGCTGCTTTAGAATCTTTACTAAGATATCTACACTGGATTCCATATCGCTACATTTTTGAAACTAATATTTTAGAGTTACTAAGTACCAAGTTTTTAGCCTCTGCCGATACCAGAGCTGTCACATTGAAATGTTTAACTGAGGTTTCCAACTTAGAAATCCAACAAGACAATGTCTCTATGAGAAATCAAACTATATTATACTTTCAAAACACTTTACAGCAGATTGCCGCTAACGTCATACCAGTTACTGCCGATCTTAGAAGCACATACACTTCAGCTAATGGTACTGATCAATCTTTCTTACAAGATTTCGCTATGTTCTTAACTACTTATCTCAGTCGTCACAGAACACTACTTGAAAGTGATGAAAGTCTAAGAGAATTATTACTAAATTCCCACCAATATTTGATACAATTATCAAAAATTGACGAAAGAGAATTATTCAAAACCACTTTGGATTATTGGAATGATTTAGTCTCTGCATTATTTTTTGAGGTTCAACAGCTACCTGTGAATGAATTAAATCCTCTAATGCAATTAACTGTTGGCTCACAAGCTGTCTCTACTGGTGCAGGTGCTCTCAGTCCTGAATTTATGAAAAAATTTCCCTTAAAGAAACATATATATGAAGACATATGCTCTCAATTAAGATGGGTTATAATCGAAAATATGGTAAGACCAGAGGAAGTTTTGGTTGTGGAAAATGATGAAGGTGAAATTGTTAGAGAATTTGTCAAAGAGTCTGATACTATCCAATTATACAAATCTGAAAGAGAAGTTTTAGTTTATTTAACCCACTTAAATGTTGTAGATACAGAACAAATTATGATCAATAAATTAGCAAGACAAATTGATGGTTCTGAATGGTCGTGGCATAATATTAACACCCTATCTTGGGCCATCGGTTCTATATCTGGTACTATGAGTGAAGATACTGAAAAGAGATTCGTCGTTACAGTAATTAAGGATTTACTTGCATTGACTGATAAGAAGAGAGGAAAAGATAATAAGGCTGTGGTTGCATCTGATATAATGTACGTTGTCGGTCAATATCCAAGATTTTTAAAGGCACATTGGAACTTTTTAAGAACTGTGGTTTTAAAATTATTCGAATTCATGCATGAAACTCACGAGGGTGTCCAAGATATGGCTTGTGATACTTTTATCAAGATTGTACAAAAATGTAAATATCATTTTGTTATTCAACAACCACGTGAATCTGAGCCATTTATTCAAGCCATTATAAAGGATATTCAAAAGACAACTACAGATTTACAACCTCAACAAGTTCATACCTTCTATAAAGCATGTGGTATTATCATTTCTGAAGAAAGAAATCCTACTGAGAAGAATAGACTTTTAAGTGATTTGATGCAATTACCAAATATGGCTTGGGATGCCATTATGGAACAATCTACTGCTGATCCTGCATTACTATTAGATCCTGAGACTGTTAAAATTATTGCTAATATCATTAAAACCAATGTATCTGTATGTTCAGCTATGGGAGCCGATTTCTATTCCCAATTGGGCCATATATATTACAATATGTTACAGCTTTATAGAGCTGTCTCATCAATGATATCTAGTCAAGTTGCTAGCGAGGGTATTATAGCTACCAAGACTCCAAAGGTTCGTGGCTTAAGAACGATCAAGAAGGAGATTCTTAAATTAATTGAAATATATATCGCTAGTGCCAAGAATCTGGAAGAAGTTGTAAAAGTTTTAGTCGAACCATTACTAAACGCTGTATTAGAAGATTACTTAAACAATGTTCCAGATGCTAGGGATGCCGAAGTGTTAAATTGTATGACTACTGTAGTTACTAAAGTAGGACACATGATTCCACAAGGTGTTATTCTAATATTACAAAGTGTCTTTGAATGTACGCTTGATATGATCAACAAGGATTTTACCGAGTATCCAGAACATCGTGTTGAATTTTATAAATTATTAAAGGTTATAAATGAAAAATCATTTACAGCATTCTTGGAATTACCTCCAGCTGCGTTTAAATTATTTATTGATGCTATCTGTTGGGCATTCAAGCATAACAATAGAGATATTGAAGTTAATGGATTATCCACTGCGTTACAACTAATTAAAAACATCGAAGCAATGGGTAATACATCATTTGCTAATGCATTCTACAAGAATTACTATTTCACTTTTGCTAGTGAAACTTTCTACGTCTTGACTGACTCCGATCATAAATCTGGATTCTCTAAGCAGTCACTTCTATTGATGAAATTAATTTCTTTAGTTTATGATAATAAGATTTCAGTCCCTATTTACGACGAAACTCAAGCTCCACAAGGAACTTCAAATCAAGTATTCTTGAATCAATACCTAGCTAACATGTTATCTAGCGTATTTTCTCATTTATCAAATGAACAAGTGACAAGCTTCTTAGGTGCATTAACCCAGAACTATAAAGAGCCAGTTAAATTCAATGGTATTTTAAGAGATTTCTTAGTCCAAATTAAAGAAATTGGTGGTGATCCAACTGATTATTTATTTGCTGAAGAAAAGGCTACTGCTCAAGAAGAGCAAAATAGAATACTGAAGGAAAGAGCTTCAAAGATTGGTGGTTTATTAAAACCATCAGAATTAGAAGATTAAGAATTAACTGTAAGTGTATGAAGTTAATCCATCCATGTCTTCATTAAAAGTGTACATCAAGAAAACAACGACATAATATATACATAAATACTAAATATTTCATTTAAGCCATCAATATTACTACTAATTATTTGGTACCAATAAATTAACCTGCTTATCAAATAAAATCTATAAAAAAACAGAAAAATAAAAATCTTATTAGTATTATCAAATGACTTATTTCTCTTAATATATTTACAGGAAAGCTTAGATAATGATTGAGAACAAACTTATATATGTACATATCACTATTCCAATGGTTTCTTTATACTATCTTGAATTTTAACGAAAGATCCATTTGGACCAGGGACAGCTCCTTTAACCCAAATAACGTTATTTTCATCATCAACTTTAAGAACTTGAACATTTTGTACAGTAACATTTTGACCACCCATTCTACCAGGCATTTTCTTACCAGGAAGGATTCTACCTGGATCTTGATTTTGACCATATGAACCACCATGTCTATGTTTTAATGAAACACCATGAGAAGCACCTAAACCTTTGAAATGATATCTTTTCATAACACCAGCAAATCCTTTCCCTTTAGAGACGGATCTTATATCTACGAATTGATCTGGTTTAAAGAATGAAGGCTTCAATAGTGTACCAATTGGTAAATAACCTGATTCATCCTTAAATCTAAATTCAGCAGTTTTCAATTTAGGATTGACAAGTTTTGAAGCATAATGACCTAAAAGTTGTCTAGTTACTTTCTTTGGATGCTTATCCCCATATCCTACTTGAGTAGCAACGTAACCATTTTCATCAAGAGATCTATGTAGTAGGACCTCTACATTATTAACTTTTAAAATAGTGGCAGCTGTTCTCTTACCAGTTTGAGGATCGAAGAATGGTAACATACCTACTTTTTCAGTAAGCAAACCACATCTTGTTGGTAACCATTTTCTTTTATGTGCATTTATTGGAGAATGATTAATTTCCGGAGCTTTTAATTCTATTGTCTTTAAGATACTTGGTGCTATCAGAGATGGTCTTGTTGAATAATTCCTTATCAAAAAGTGAGAGTTATTCACAATTGGAAAAGGGAATGGTTTCATGATAGAGTGCTTAGCTATATATAACAATATAGGGTATATATATATATCTGTGAGTTTATGGTATTCCAAATGTCTATTTTTTTTGTAAACTCTATCAGTTTCATTATGATATAAAATTCCTTTAAAGGTTTTCAAAAAAACTGAAAAATAATATAATCAAGTCCATTAATTAATATACATAGAAAAAGTATGAAAGTATAGATATACATGCATAGTAAAATACAAACTTCTATATAAAAGCTGATTAGTATTAGCAGTTAAAGAATTGGGAAAAAAATATAGTGTTACAATGAAGAAATAGTAAATGAAAAAATGAGAAGATAAGATGAAAAAATTTGAATGAACATAAAATTGAAAGAGATGTCAGTTTTCTTTTGTTATAAGAAGATATTGTAGTTATGAGAAGTACCTAATTGTTTTCTTAGGGCATCATTTTTAACATTTGTTGGTAAAATCTCACCCATACTTGGTGGTTGAACAGTATCATTATCATCTAGTAGACCTGAAATTCTCTGTTGTTGTTGTTGTGTTATTGGTATTGACAAGTTGTTAATATTTTGTTGTGTAGAAGAAGATGTTATGAATTGATTATTGTTAAAATTATTTGGAGACGATACATTTAAATGAATCTTATCCTTTCTGAAGGAACCAGCAGGTTTAAAAGTATTTTGTCTTGATAATTCTGATGGATCAGTCATTACAATACTGTGTCTTAATTGATAAGGTAAAGGTGGTGCATTGGAAGGAGGTTTGTAATTGTTTATAGTTGTTGTTGTTGTATATATTGATTGATTGTCATTAGATTGAATTTGTAATTGTAATTGTTCTTGTTGTTGATCAATTGGGGTATTTTTAGTTGGGGTATAAAACATTGAAGGATGATTAATTGGATTTAAAGCAGTACCATTCAAGTTAGCTGCGTGTAATTGTTGCATTTGTCTCATTGAAGATTTTTTCTTGAAAGCAGTTAAAGAATTTGAAATTGAATCAGAATGTTTCAATTCTGTTGGAGATGGTAAATATTTAATATTCTCTAATACTTGTGGATGTTGACGATTTAAAGTTGATGGAGGAGCCACTCTATTTAAGACTGGTTGAATATTTGTACCTCCGTTACTATTCACATTAATATTTGTAGTTGTAATAACAGTTGGAGGCTGTTGAATTTGATTATCGCCCATGGAAGGAGGAGGGACGACATTTTCAGAATAAATAGAAGAGGCAACTCTAGTACCATTCTCATTATTATTATGAGAACTTACAATTAAATGAGGAGTAGCGATTGGTTGTTTAGTGGCATTCAAAATATTTGGATTAGATTGAGCTGAAGAGGAAGAATTGCTTTTATCTAGATAAATATCGTAGATACTCTTTATTCTATTTATATTTTCTTCTTCTTGTGGAGATAGAGTGTTAATGTAATGATCAGTAGCGGTAACGATTTGATGTTTCTCAATAGTGTTATCGGTAGAGGAAGAACTAGATGAGGATAAAGATTTTTGGAAAGTGACAGTCTTTTTAATCTTTTTTAAATCAGTTGTATCTGCAGAGGCATCAGCTTTCTTTTCAATATCAACATCCAAATTTTTCAATTTTGAATTTAATTCAGTGTTATTGAAAGTAACATCATCATTATTATTAGAAGTTTTACTTTTCCTATAGATAAAGAAAAAAGCAACTGAGAGAGCTAGTAGTACTACTACAACAGGTACACCAACGGCACAACCTACAACAACGGAACTGTTCGTGGAAGTTCTCTTAAACAATAAAGAATTGTGCATTGGCAAAGATCTAAAATGAAAGAATCGAGTAAAATGAATGGACGGGAGATGTAGATAATAGATTCCAGCAGCTTCACTTCTTTAAAAATAGTAACAGCTAAAATAGAATATCGATGGGGAAGCAAACGGTTAATTAAAAGTCTAGAAAGAAAGTAACTCTCGAATTATAAATAAATAATATTTCAATGAAATTTTATTGTTTACGACCACAAAACGCCAAAAATTTTTAGTGCCAGAGGAAAAACGCGAAAATAATTTGGCAACTAACCATTGGAAAGTCGTACTAACGTTGTGAGTAACGATGCCAGTAGGGTTGAGATGGTTCAATGGCACAGAGACTGTTGGAGTGCTGATCACCGAGGTGCTGCTCTTAGCAAGACGCAATTCGGCGACGGGGTTCAGGGTCTCTAAGTTATACACTCTATATATCGGTAGTCGTATGCAATACTGTACATGCCTCTTAGAGCTAAACACAGTTACGATTTATTGGAAATATCTACAGCTACAGCTACTGCTACTACTACTACTATCATATCATATAAACAATATATTGCAACCATGAACTCATGAGTTAAGACAAAATATTGAAAAAAAAAAATTGAATACGGCCTTCAATACATCAGATGCAATCGAACAACCCTTCAATCAGCCCTGCAATGCTTAAAACACTGCAGAGACAAAGAAAAAAAGCTCCAAAAAATATTAACATAGCCCAATATCCCCCATGTAAAGAAGCATAAAAGACATGAAAAAGAAGACAAAACAAGCAATAATGGAGACAATACCCGGATGGTTCTGGTAAAAGGCAAGAACCATGTACGATATAAGTTTGTTGGAACAGAACGTTCCAACGTTCTTGATAAAGATCTCCCACTTGTTTGTCCTGTTCTCTCTTTCTTTCTTTCTTTCTGGAAGAAAAAAGAGAAAAATTTTGGGAAAAAATGAAATTTTAACGTCTTTTTATACTTTTTGCTGTTTTTACCCGGAATTATTCAGTAATTGAACATTTTAATATATGGATTAGGTGGAATAGAGGTTGAAAGATGTTTATGGATGATGGTTGATGGGCCGTTCGAGCTATGGAAACATGAGTAGCACTACGAGGATCATTAGAGGTATTATCAAGAGTGTCGGTGACTCCAAAGTTGGGAGTCTGGGGACCGCTGGATCGTCTCATTTGCTGGCAAATACTACTAATAAACCAATTGCCTTGTTGTACAATAGTTATAATTCTTCCTTTTGTAAGAATGATTTTATATCTTTGATACGGGATTGTACTTATGGGGAAGATTTGACTGGGTTTAAATTGATTAAACATAGAGACCCAACTTATTTCAAATTTAATGATAAATATCTGTTAATATTCAAAAATTATAATTTTTTATTGGACTATTATAATATGACTAAAGATTCTAAATTGTTTGACATGAGAGTATTATTTAAGGTCATGTATTCAAGATCTACCCCATTGAATAAAATTTTAAATATCTATTCGAGATATTACAATAATTTAATCGCTGCTAGTCAATCTGATTCTGCTTATAAGATCTCAATTACTAAGATGAAAGATAAACGCAACGATCTTGAAACAAATAATTTATATTTGGAGGATTCCATGCAATCGAAAATTGATGATATTGAATCGAAATCTGTCATCGTTTGGAATTTACCGAATCATTTATCTTCATTACAGATAAAAGATTATTTTTGGTGGTACGATATTAAACATTCTTTTAGATTGTTTTGGAATAATGATTCAAATGTATCGTTATCATATATACTCTTCAATAATAATGAAGATGCTATCAAATTTAAAAGAAATCTTCATGGCACTTACTGTAATAATATTATTTCTCCTACAAATACTAATAATATGAATAAATTATTAGTAGATCACTTACATATATAACTTTTAACTTTTTTATAATTCTCTCCACGATTCTCGAACTATTTCCCAATTTTTCTTCTTCTTCTTCTTATTATTACCATCACCTTCTGCAATCGTCTCTAATATAACGTATTTTTCCCATATTTTATTATCTTTCCAAACTAATATAAGACAATCATCATCATCATCTTCTACTTCATCTTCTTCATCATCAGCCACATTCCCATTGGAAACCTCAACCGTGGTATCTCCCTTCCCATTAAACCATCCTATTTTGCATCTATCTTTTTCAAACTCTCTCTCAAACATTCTTCTTCTTTCATCATCAACTTCATAACTTAGTCCATTCTTAATTAATCTAGGATTCTTGAGGTGAATACTACACATCGACCAAACAGATTCTAAATATTTCATCTTCATAGATTTAGGTACTATTCCCTTTAAAACATGTTCTTTATTATAGCTCCCACCAATTACTTCTTGCCTCTTTGATTCAATCCCATTTAAATCAGACTTATTTATTTCTTTCCTCTTGTCAATAATTTGATATACATGTAACGTTTGTTTATCAGATATAACAGCTAATTTCGTATCCTTAGGTGACCATACCATTTCATAAATCTCTGCCGTTTCAATACCACGTCTAAATTCCTTAATCAATAGTCCATTATGAACACCATATATTCTAACCAATGTCCCTTTCTTTGAACATGTCGCTATCATTGTTCCCTTATGATTAACTTTACAAAATTGAATATCGTTCTTATGTGCTTTTATTATACTTTGAGGTAATACTCCAAATTTATTTATATCATTCAAATATCCAATATTCACTTGTCCCTTGTATTTATTACTTTCAAAACAGATTATTCCTTGCCCATATGCAAATTCAACATGACTATTTATTGGGATATCAATATCTTCTAACAATCTCTCTGGTTTCTTCATAAATTTAAAAATAGATATCTTAGTATCTAGTACAACAACAATGTATACTCTAGTAATAAAAACTTGTCTAATCATGGACATAAATTTTAATTCTATACTTTCTTTCCCTAATAAATCATCCCATATTATCAACGTATTTAATGGATACCTTGGTTTCCTACCTCCGCCAACCAATCCAATATAGTTTGATCTGTTTAACATCGTAGCAAAGCCAATGCCACTGTTTCCTTTCGTACCATGAAATGATTGATCAATCTTTAGTTGTAATGGACATGTATTATATATCTTGAAACCTTCTTCTGTACTCACTACAAAACATGTAGAATCCTGATTGAACTCTACACTATTGAACATCAACTCCATCCCATCATTCATATCTATATATATCAATCAGGTACTCTGTGTTCTCACCACCTTTTCTTAGAGAAACTTGATCTTGAAATAGTGTTATTAAATTAATCAACTAATTAATTCGTTTTGATTTTCGAGGTCTTTAAGGTTATAACAATAAAATAACTTGCCCTTTGACCACAATAGCTTCACAACAAAAGGCTATCCATTATTGCGACTGACTATCTCCATTACATTACTTCAGCACTGTATATACAGTACTAACTTGTTTCGAGCATTCAAATGAAGAAGCTGTCTATGATCCAGTAATGTGACAGACGTTACAGATTCTGATCACCATCAAACCAGAAGACAGAAAAACAAATCTCTAGTATGTTTTGTACTACAGTACCCATGAAAACACACATGTATATTTATTATCTAGAGACTTTTTATTGTCTCTTTAACAAGCTACAAAGCTAAATTATATCGATAAGCTTTCGTAAAACGAAAGTAATTTTATGATCTGAAACATAAATTGCTACAAAAGTATTACATTTGCTATTTATTAAATTATAAACATCGTTGAATTTGCTTTATTCTTTTACAAAATATACATTTTTGCTAGTTTTACAACTTTCCTTCATCGAACAGTATAATAACAAGAATCTTTTTCGTTTTAATCATTAGTTTGAGATACTAGTAAACTATTGAAAAGAAAAGAAAACACAAGAAGGAGAGAAATAATTTGATCATTTCATTTTAAAAGACAGGTTAAGAAGTTGATATGTCTTTTTATAATAACAACTACGACAATGATTCATTAAAAGCTGTACAAGTTGCAATAGCCGCCAATAAGATTTATTACAAACATGCAAATGCTGATAGATTTATACCAAAACATATCTCTCAGAAGGCATACAGAGCAATGTCATCGTTAAGAGATTTTGATCGAAATGTACAAGTTATTGATGACGTAAATGAGAGAGCTTCTTCTCCAGAACGATTCTCTTCACCAGAATTCTTTAGTGATTTAGCAAATACTGGTTCTTATGATCCCATAAGTAATAGCACTTCTATAATTGAATCACAAGATGAGATAAATAAACGAAACAAATCCAATAGAGTAACAAAGAATTTTGTTCATAAAAGGGTAATTGCTGAATGTCTTGAATTCCCCCCAGATAGAAGAGTTTATAACTTCACAAGACAAAACCAGAACAATAATTTTAATTTGAATAGCTCATTCGTCGTATCTTCACTTCTAAGAGATAGATTATTACTTACAGCTAATCCTACTCCTGCCGCTCAAAATTATAAGGAGAGACCTTCGAAAAGAGTGAAGTCTCATATTCCTTATAGAGTCTTAGATGCCCCTTCATTAAGGAATGATTTCTATTCCAATTTAGTGTCATGGTCACCAATAACCAACAGTATATTGGTTGGGTTAGGAACTGCTGTATATATTTGGTCTGCAACCAAAGGCGCAACACCTGTACTAACACATAATGCATTAGGTAGCAAGAAAGACTTTATTACATGTGTGTCCTTTTCACCAACGACAACTCATCTCCTAGTTGGAACTAAGCATGGTAATCTTATGTTATTCGATCAGAAAATTTGCCAACAACAATATGATAATGATAGACAATATATAGCTTTACCAATTACGGAATATAAAACGAATGGTCAAAGAGGTATTACATGTATCGAATGGTTTAAGAATAAGAAAGAGATGTTTACTCTTGGAGAAGAATCTGGAATGGTAACAATCCTTAAGATTAAAAGACATGGTAATGATGGTGAACTCGAATACATTGAAAAATTCCAAGCTCAAAATCAACAAGTTTGTGGTACGTTTGTGATAGCTGTTAAATACCCATTTAGATAACAACAAAATTCATGATACTAACAAAAAATATGTTCTGTCTTTAGGTATTTCAATTAATTATAACAATCAATTGATAGCGGTCGGAGGAAATGATAATTCCTGTACATTATGGGACATCTATAAGATACACAATCCAAGATTAAAATTTATATTACATCATAACGCTGCTGTTAAAGCTGTAGCATTCTGTCCATGGTCGAAATCCTTACTAGCTACTGGTGGTGGAAGTAAAGATAAGACAATTAAAATATGGCATACAAGAACAGGAACACTATTGAAAGAGATCAAGACATCCGGTCAAATAACTTCATTAATCTGGTCCATCAGAAATAAACAAATCATGGCTACTTTCGGTTTTGGAGAGTGTGAGGACCCAGTGATTCTACTACTGTATTCATATCCCACTTTTTCTGAATTACTCTACGTGAGGACTCCCGTACCATTGAGAGTACTGAGTGCAGTGTCCTCTCCAAACTTTACGTCAGTATGTTTAGCAACAAATGATCAAACCATAAGATTTTACAAATTATGGGATGAAGAGAATGAGGTTATTAACCAGGCTGAAATGGAAGGTATCTACGGATCATCGCTCATTGAACTAATGGAGGGCATATATCACACCGATAAAAAAGCAAGACTTAGATAAACACAATCTCTCTATATATATTACGCTACTGTATATTCCAAAACAATATTAATAACATAATTAAGCAATATCATTTACTGTCGTTTCGTTATTTGAAAGATTTGTTGCCCGCGTTTTATTGCAAACATCAAAATATTGAATCAGTAAGAAGTAAATTGAAGGATAAGAGTGTATCTGATACTGCTAGCTTTAAAAGTTGTATTTGTGTCCTAGAGATTTGCTACAGTTCCAATTCATACAATTGATTAGTTTTGCTATTTGCAAGTTATTAAGAAGATGTCTGAGGAGGAGAATGATATCGCTGTTGAAGAAGAGTTTACAGTGCAGATGATTGCACCAGGAGTACAACGAAATATTGAGACAGAAGTCATAGCTGGGTTTACGATAAATATTATATTATATGCACTTGTAATAATGTTTTACATTGTAAGTTTTTGGTATGTGACTTCTAGAGTCGTACCTTATCAATTTATTGATGAAAAGTTTCATATTGGTCAAACTTTGACTTATATCCAAGGTAATTGGTTTGAATGGGACCCTAAGATTACCACTCCACCTGGACTATATTTAATGGGCTGGATCAACTATTATATACTAAAACCAATCTTTAGATCATGGTCACATCTTACAATTCTTAGACTAGTTAACTTATTTGGTGGTATTGTTATATTCCCTTGGGTTGTATTAAGACCTTTATTTCTATTCAATGCCATTGGATTTTGGCCCATTTCACTAATGTGTTTTCCTCTAATGTCTACATATTATTATTTGTATTACACTGATGTTTGGTCTACAATCTTTATTATGGAATCGTTAACTTTAGTTTTGACTTTACCATGGGGCATGCAGAAGAGTATTTGGCTAAGTAGTATATGCGCTGGAATAAGTTGTCTATTCAGACAGACTAATATTATATGGTGTGGATTTATAATGGTTATAGCAGTAGAGAGAAAGGCAATGATATCTAAACAGTTCAATACTCATACTTTGAATAATTATTTAAAATTTGTTATCTTAGCCATTGAAGATTTTAAAGGTACTGTTTTACCTTATGCATTAAACTTTGTGGGTTTTTTGATGTATTTAATATGGAATAGATCAATTACTCTAGGTGATAAATCTAATCACTCTGCTGGAATTCATTTAGTTCAGGTATTTTATTGTTTCACCTTCTTAATTGTATTCAGTTTACCATTATGGTGTTCAAGAAATTTTCTTAAAATGTACAAATACAGAGTTTTCTCTAGACCAATTAGAACTGTCCTTGAATTATTATCCATAATGTTTATTATTCGATATTTTACCAAGATACATCCTTTCCTTTTAGCTGATAATAGACATTATACTTTTTATCTTTTCAAGAAAATTATTGGAAGCCATTCAAGACTGATTAAATATGGCCTAATGTCAATTGTATATCATTTTTCCACTTATACATATTGGGAATTACTAAGACCAAATGAAATGAATTTCCATCCAATAATGCCATTGCCAGTAAAAGAACAAATACAACTGCCGACACAATTGACTCACATATCATGGACAGCTTTGATTCTATGTACTATGATTACAATTATACCATCGCCATTATTTGAACCAAGATATTATATTCTTCCATATTTTTTTTGGAGAATATTTATCATCTGTAATGCTGAACCAATCTTTAAAGAATTAATTCCTGCTAATGAAGGTGATCCACCGGTTCTTGTTACTGCGTTTAGTAGATTACTATGGGAATTCTTTTGGTTTATGTTTATTAATGTGATCACATTAATAATTTTCATAAAAAGAACTTTCACATGGGCAGATTCACCATTTTTACAAAGAATTATATGGTAAAATATATATTATATTTCTTTTGAATAATAATTAAAAATACATATGAAGAAATTTATAAACAAAAACAAAATCCTACAAAAAATATATATATCTCATGTTAAAAATGGAAGATAAGATTAAATTATGTCAAGAATATTATAAAGCGACTGTTTCAAATTCTTGTTGTAGTTCCTTAACATCATCAGCAGTCTTTGTGCCTTCTGATTCTTCAGTAGTTTCTATAATTTCTTTTGTTTTATCTTCTTGGGTTTCTTCGATTGCTTCTTCAGTAGTGTTCTTGTTATCAATAGAATTTTGATCCATTGATTTATTGTCCTTTGCATCGTCTTCAGTTGCTTCTTCTTTACTTTCTTTTGCAGGTTCCATGATTTCTAGTACTTCGGTAACTTCATCATTTTGAATATCTTCTTGTTCTTGTTCTTGTTCTTGTTCTTGTTCTTCTTCATCATCTGTGATTATTTTATCTAAATCTTCTTCATTCTCTACATCATTCGAAGTACTGTTGTGATAATTTAAAGGGGTTTGACTATTATTTACGACACTAACAGAAGAATGAGAAGCCTGTATTTGCACTTGTTCTTGTTGTTTTATACTTTGTTGATGTTTGATTATTACTCTTTTCTTCAATACTTCTAAA